>PVKU01003395.1:0-37676 GCA_004027475.1 Anoura caudifer | reverse complement strand
CATACTAGAACCAACCCCCTACTTTGCCCACTCTGAAAGGTCACGGGGGCAGAGGGAGTAGTTCGAGTCCATGTGCTATTCTCTCTCTCTGATCTCTCCTCTATTGGAAAGGGTTTAGGTTCCTATTCCACTAACCCTACTGCCTTTATTAAAGAATTCCAATACCTGGTGCAGGCCTATGATCTCACCTGGCATGACTTACATGTCATCCTTACCTCAACCCTAACCCCCAACGAGCGGGACCGCATACGGGTGGCTGCTAGGGCCCATGCTGACCAGGTACATAACACCAACCCCCAAATGCCAGTTGGAGCCGATGCCATCCCAGACGTAGACCCCAATTGGGACTATCAGGCAGGTCAGGCTGGCAGAAGGCGTCGTGACCAGATGGTTGAATGCCTTCTCACAGGTAGGCAGCAAGCTGCCCAGAAAGCTGTAAATTATGACAAACTTAGGGAAGTCACCCAGGGGCCAGAGGAGAATCCAGCTCTATTTCTTAACCGCCTCACTGATGCCATGATTTTCCATACTTGGTTAGATCCTAGCTCCAATGTAGGAGCAACAATTCTGGCCACTCATTTTATCTCTTAGTCTGCCCCAGACATTAGGAGAAAGCTTAGGAAAGCAGAGGATGGACCCCAGACCCCCATCTGAGACCTGGTGAATATGGACTTTAAAGTTTTCAATAACAGAGAGGAAAAGGCTGAGGCCGCTCCCCAGGTGCGCATGCAGCAGAAAGTAGCCTTGCAGACCCAGGCTATCGTAGCAGCCCTGAGGCTGGCTGAGCAGGTGAATACAAGTGCTCAAAGCACCAAACCTAAGTCTGGGCCACTGAAAGGGACCCTGCCAGGAGCCTGCTTCAAATGTGGTAAGGAGGGACATTGGGCCCGCCAGTGTCCATGCCCACGGCCGCCAACTAAGCCACATCTTGACTGCAAGCAGTTTGGCCATTGGAGGGATGCCTGTCCTCTCAGGGGCTCATCCTTGGTGCCCCCACGTGGGGCATCAGCTACCCAAAATGAGGACTTGCTGAGCCTGGCAGCTCCAGCCCTGGAACTCCTTGGCCTCATGAACAACTGATGCGGTCTGGACTCGGAGACCCCTGTTACCCTCACTGAGCCCAGGGTAACACTGCAGGTAGCAGGTAAGTCCATCTCCTTCCTCATCGACATAGGGGCTACCTACTCTGTTTTGCCATCACACTCTGGTCCTCTCGCACATCCCAGGTCTTGGTCATGGGGGTAGATGGGAGCCTATCCTGCCCTCTCCAAACCCTTCCCCTGAATTGCAGCCTTGATAACATTCCTTTTACTCACTCCTTCTTAGTTATACCCTCCTGCCCTGTTCCTCTCCTCAGGAGAGACATTTTACAACTCCTTGGGGCATCATTACACATAACCACGACTCCAGGATTGTCCTGCCAGCTCCTCCTTCCTCTGCTTGAAAACTCCACCCTGCCTACCATGCCACCCATCTCCCCAGACCTTGTCAATCCCCTCATATGGGATACCTCAACTCCGGTTATAGCCAATCACCACCCTCCTGTTACTGTTTGCCTAAAGGATCCTACTTCCTTTTCTTCCTGACCTCAGTTTCCAATTTCAGAAACTCATGCCAGGGACCTTAAACCTATCATCTCTCCCCTTCTAGGACAGGGCCTTCTCATACCTATCAACTCTCCCTGCAATACTCCTATCCTTCCTGTCCAAAAGCTGTCAGGAGCACACCGCCTCGTCCAAGATCTCAGGCTTATTAATGAGGCAGTTATTCTCCTCCACCCAGTTGTACCTGACCCATATACCCTCCTGTCCAACATCCCACCAAATACCACCCACTTCTCAGTCCTTGATCTCAAAGATGCTTTCTTTACCATTCCTCTCCACCCAGACTCATACTTCCTATTTGCCTTTACCTGGACAGACCCCAACACTCATATGTCACAACAGCTAACCTGGACCGTCCTTCCCCAGGGGTTCAGAGATAGTCCCCATCTGTTCGGGCAGGCCCTGGCTCATGACCTATCAGTCTGAACTAGATACTAGCACCATCCTGCAGTACCTAGATGACATTCTCCTCTGCAGCTCCTCTCTGGAGGACTCCCGGCAGCACACGGCCACTCTACTTAATTTCCTTGCTGCAAAAGGTTACCGACTTTCCCCTTCTAAAGCTCAACTATCCACCTCAACTGTTACTTACCTAGGTCTGTCCCTCACTCCTACCACACGGAATCTCACAGTAGACTGCACCCACCTTCTTCGCAGCCTTCAATCCCCCACCAGCGGAGACCAAACTCTATCCTTCCGAGGATTAGCAGGGTTTTTAGACATTGGGTTCCCAACTTTGCCCTCTAGCTAAACCTCTCTACGAGGCCACTAAAGAAACTCCAACAGGACCCCTCACCTCCCCCAATGAAGTGTTGAAGGCTTTCACAGCTCTGCGAGATGCCCTTCTAAAGGCCCCCCCCTTTCAGCTTGCCTAACCCTAAGTGTCCTTTCTATCTCTTCACTGATGAGTGGCGCAGAATAGTTGTAGGTATCCTGGCCCAGCCTGTTGGCCCCACCTATCGCCCAGTAGCCTACCTCTCCAAACAACTTGATTTAGCTATCAGAGGCTGGCATCCCTGTCTCCAAGCTTTGGGAAGTGCAGCTGAACTAGCCAAAGAAGCTCTCAAACTCACTCTCTGCCAGCCGATAACAGTATTCTTGCCACACTAGCTCACTGACTTACTAACTCATAAGTCTCTGTCTTTGATGGGTCCCTCTCGCATCCAAGAACTTCACTTTCTATTCATAGAAAACCCCTCTCTTTCCCTCTGCCTCTTCCCCCACCTTAACCCAGCTACTCTCCTACCAATCCCCACAACTGACTCTGAACCCACCCACTCGTGTCCTGAAGTACTTGACTTTCTCAGCCAACCTCGAGAAGGCCTGTCAGACTCTCCTCTTCCTAATTCAGATCTAACTCTGTTTGTTGATGGCAGTTCAGTTCTGGGGCCAGATGGGCGACAAAAAGCTGCTTATGTAGTAGTCACCCTCACCTCTACGCTAGAGGCTCGCCAACTCCCTGAAGGTACCACCTCCCAAAAGGCTGAACTCATTGCTCTCACAAGAGCTCTCACCCTTGCAAAAGGCAAACATGTAACCATCTACACAGATTCCAAATATGCTTTCTTTCTTTTTTTTTAAAAGATTTTATTTATTTTATCTTTAGAGGGGAAGGGAAGGAGTGAGGGAGAGAAATATCAATGTGTGGTTGCCTCTTGTGTGTCCCCTGCTGGGAACTGGCCTGCAACCCAGGCATGTGCCCTGACTGGGAATCAAACCACGATCCCTTGGTTTGCAGGCCCATGCTCAATCCACTGAGCTATACCAGCCAGGGCCCTAATATGCTTTCTTAATCATCCACAGCCACTCCGCCCTGTGGAAAGAGCGAGGCTTCCTCACTACCAAAGGTTCTCCTATTGTTAACGCTTCCCTTATCTCTAAGCTCCTTGAAGCCTTGCAGCTCCCTACTGCAGTGGCTGTAGTTCATTGCAAGGGACACCAGACCTCCCGGGATCCCATTACCCAGGGTAATGCTCGGGCCAACACAATGGCACTCAAACTCACTACCGGCACCTCTCCTTCTCCTATACTTTTCCTTTCCACCCCCCTAAAACCCTCCTACATACCCCAAGACCATTCCTCCCTCCCCAGCAGGGGAGGTCAGCTGGGTGACCATGGCTGGATTTTCATTCATGGTAAGCTAGCAATTCCACAGCAACAGGTGACCACCCTCCTCTTTGAAATCCACCAGTTGTTACATATTGGACCGAAAGCTCTATTCAGGTTTCTAGACCCGCTGTTCTCCTTCCCCGGCCTCCTCCAGGCTATCAAGCAGGTACATGTCGAGTGCTCAGTCTGCTCCAAGACCTCCTCCCAGGGAGGCCTCCATCCTCGCTTCCCGACTCACCAGATGAGAGGATACCTCCCAGGCCAAGACTGGCAAATTGACTTTACTCACATGCCCCCTCACAAAAAATAGTTACCTCTTAACTTTCATTGACACCTTTTCAGGCTGGGTAGAAGCTTACCCCACCACTTGTGAGACAGCTGATATAGCCGCTGCCTTTCTCATCGAGCATATCATACCACGCTTCGGACTGCCAGCCTTCATCCAGTCAGACAACGGGCCAGCTTTTACATTTCAGATCACCCAGCACGTCTCTGCCTCCTTGGGGGTCACCTGGAAACTCCACGTACCCTACCACCTACAATCTTTGGGTAAAGTTGAAAGAGCTAATGGCATTCTCAAAACTCACTTAACCAAACTCTCCATAGAAACTAAAAATTCTTGGCCTACCCTCCTCCCTCTAGCCTTGGCCAGGGTTTGGGCCACCCCCAGAGCCTTCAGGCTTAAGCCCTTTTGAACTGCTTTATGGTAGACCATTCTTAATCAATAACAACTTACCAGTCTCTCTTCCTCCACTGGCTTCCTACTTACCCTACCTGCCCTTCCTGAGACACCTTCTCAGAGAGCACGCTGACTGAACCCTCCCGCCAGCAGTAGGACCAGGCAAAGCCCACCCTGAAGTTCCTCTCCAGCCAGGAGACCGGGTTCTGCTCAAAGAACTCCGACCATAGTCACTCCAACCCAAGTGGACTGGACCATATACGGTAATACTGACCACCCCCACAGCAGCTAAGCTCCTGGGCTCCCCTTCCTGGATCCATGTCTCCTGCCTCAAATTGGCCCCAGCCACCAATGAATGGAAGGTGGAGCTCCTGGGACACACTCACGTGCACCTCACCTGCAACCCTGCCAGTTTGTAGCCTGTACCTCCCTCTGTTTCTCCTCCTACTCCTACTGAACCCAGTCTCCCAAACCAACCTGCGACCTAAACTAAAAAAATAGTATCTGTGGAGATTCCATGCTCAGAAATCTTATTCATGGAATGGCAAAACTACTACTCACTATATAACCCAAGCTGATTGCCCGGTAACTGGCTGCTCCAAACCTATCACCCTTAATGCCTCCAATGACCTGATGGGCAGTCTTAAAGGCACATCTCCTTATCACCCACAACATGCTGTGTGCTTCCTTAATGACCAGACTGAAGAAAGCTGCAGGTGGTGGCCCGACACGTATGGGGGGTGTCCATACATTACCTGTAAAATATACAAATGGAATAAAGACCGCCCATGGAAACTCACCATTACAGACCCCTGGCACACCAGATGGGAAAAAGGCATCAAAGCTAAAATATATAAATCTATTGCCAACGCCTATCTGTCGGGCTCCCTCACCATTTTTAGGTCTTATACTCTGGCCTCACCCATGGCAGCTGACCTGATTGATCTTACGAATGACATCCTAACTCAAGAAGAATTTCTTGAAACTCACCTGGCCCCCCAGGGGAAAAAAGACCCCTTCTCCTGGCTAAAACTCATCAGGCGAGGAATAAGACTGTTTAATCAGATTGATATTGGAAACCTAACTGACTGCTTCCTTTGTGCATTTCTACATCACTCTCCCATCACCGCTGTTTCCATAGCCGCTGTCCTTAATACCTTAACCTCCCCTATCTCCTTCTCCTTGTATGATGTCCCACTGTTCCAGGAACTTTCCTCAGAGAAGCCTCAAGTCTGTTACACCAGCAACCCTGAGCCAACTACCTCAACCTGTAACCAGACCATAACAGTGTCTGGTACACTTACCAGCCCAACAGGTACTTTCTTTTGGTGCAATGGCTCTTTAGTCAGAGCCATCAGCTCCTCATCCTGTTTACCCTGTATTCCTGTGGCCCTGGCCCTGCAGTTAATGCACTATGGTGAGGGAGAACTTTTCAGCAAGCTGACTAGACCTAAGATGAAGCAGGCAGCCTTCCTCCCCATCCTGGTAGGACTGACCTTTGCTACCACCCTGGTAGTCACAGGTGTCCATGGAGCTGGTCTGGCTCACAACCTCTGGGCGACTAATCAGCTCAGAGCTGACCTAGAACAGGCTCTCAGTGTCTTGGCTGCCTCACTAGCTTCTCTCCAAAGACAGGTAACCTTACTGGCCCAAGTTGCCCTACAAAATCACGGAGCCTTAGACCTCCTCACAGCTGAGAAGGGAGGGACATGTCTTTTCCTGCAGGAACAGTGCTGCATCTACGTCAATGAAAGCAGACTAGTAGAAGAAAATATCGGCACTCTGAAAAACCTGTGAGATAAGCTCCATGGAGAAGTCTCTAACCCTGAGACACTGAACCCCTGGTGGAAGTCCCTTCTTTTCACATGGTTAGCCCCAATCCTAGGCCCCCTCTTTGTCATTTGTATATTACTAATGGATGGTCCTTGCTTCCTTAATTTTTTGCAGAAACACATCTGTTAAATTTCTTGCGTCACAGTAAACCAAATGCTCCTCCATCCCTATTCCTCCTTGCCAACCGACCCTCCGGCCTCTGAACCCCCATCCCCTCGCTGCCCATAAGTCAGCAGGAAGTAGCCAGATGATATCACTTTGCCCTTTATCCTATCAAAGAGGTCGGAATGTAAGGTTGGCGGGGAAGACAAAGGAGGCTGTGCCAGTTCCCGGAGAAGCTGAAACCTGAAGCCAAACTTCTCCCCAAAAGTCACTTAACACCTCACCCCACCTGCTTCACCCCTTACTCACCAATCCCCGATTGCCACACGACCCTCACCATGTTTTTTTCCTACAAAACTCCTTCCCAGGAACAAAGGGATGCAACTTCCCTGGCCCGTGTCCTGCCGGACTAGGGAACTACGCCCGGAAGAGCTCCCAATAAACTTTTGCTTGCCCAAATTGTGGCTCACTCTCGTTCTTCCTCCGAGAATACCTTACAGACAGCTGGCACCCTGTCAGTTCCCCTGCAATACTCCAATCCTCCCTGTTCTTAAGCCCACAAGAAAACACTGGTTAGTTCAAGACTTAAGATTAATTAATGAGGCTGTCGTCCCCTTACATCCCCTTGTGGCCAACGCATATACTATCCTCACCCAGGTACCAGACTATACTCAATGGTATACTGTCTTAGACTTAAAAGATGCATTCTTTTGTATCCCTGTCCACCCAGATTCCCAGTACCTGTTTGCATTTGAGTGGACAGACCCCAAAACAATGGTCCATCAACAATGTACCTAGACAGTGCTGCCACAAGAATTTAGAGACAGACCCCATCTATTCGTGAAAATATTTTAAAAAATCTAAAAATTTACAACTACAAGAAGAAACATTCTTACAATATGTAAATGATATCTTAATCTGTAGCCCCTTGAAGGAAGCCTCAGATCACAACATTATCCTAACTCTGAACTTCCTTGGGGGCTGGGGATATCAAGTCTCTAAAAAAGGCCCAAATTTCCATGCAAAGAGTAAACTATTTAAGATATATCTTAACATCAAGGATCTAGGCAGCTGTCACCCCAAAACATAAAATAAAATAAAATAAAATAAAATAAAATAAAATAAAATAAAATAAAATAAAATAAAATAAAATAAATAAAGATAATTGTTGAGCTAACATCACCTGCTACCAAACAGCAACTCCACTCTTTCTGAGGAATGGTTAGGTTCATATTTCTAGGACAAAGCCAGCTCCTGCTGATCCAGATCATTCTTCAGACCAGCAGAGGAATCCATACTCCACATACACCTGTGAGCCGGTAAAAGACCTCAAATTCCTGTTCAGAAGGAAGACAACTCAGACAGCAGGATGACGCCACCTACTCCTGTGCACAGGCAGAGGATCTCAAGCTCCTCTTCCACAGGACTACTCCTAAGTCTGATAAGTAGCTTTCTATTTCACCACTTAACCCCTTTTGCTTATGCTAACTCTCCACCTAAAACCATCTATGAATTAACTGATCATATGGCCCAAACTTTAAAATTGAATTATTCCTGTTGGCTTTGTCTTTCCACCCGTAGTTGGGGCTATGTTCAACTACTGGCACTGGAACAGTAGAGAAACATCTCTGCAACCCTAGATGAAAAGACTGTACATTCCAGCCCATGGGACATAATAGCCACTCAAAACCTTGCTTCCTTAATTTTTTACAAAAACACATCCACAAAATTTCTCGCATACAGTAAACCAAATGCTCCTCCCACCCTATTCCCCCTTCCCAACTGACCCTCTGGCCTCTGAACCCCCATTCCCTCACCGCCCATAAGTCAGCAGGAAGTAGACAGATGATATCACTTTGCCCTTTCTCCTATCAAAGAGGTCGGAATGTAAGGTTGGCGGGGAAGACAAAGGAGGCTGTGCCAGTTCCCGCAAGAAGAAGCTGAAACCTGAACCCAAACTTCTTCCAAAAGTCATGTGACACCTCACCCCACCTGCATCACCCCTTACTCACCAATCCCCAATCGCCACACGACCCTCATCCGCATTCTTTTCTATAAAGCTCATTCCCAAGAACAAAAGACTGCGACTTCCCTGGCCCGCATCCCCCCACCAGTGAACTTCTCCCGGAAGCGCTCCTAATAAACTTTTGTTAGCCCGACTTGTGGCTCACTCTTGTTCTTCCTCGGCGAATACCTTAGAGAAAGTATTGGTAACATTTAGCATTCTTAGGGAAGACAGCTTAGAGACACTAGTGGGGGAGAGAAGGTGGAGTGCGAGGTCATTGTCATCCCAAGTATGATGGGAAAGAATGGTGGAGAAAAGCCCTTTGTCTTCAAACTCAGTTCTGCCCTGATTAAGTTACACATGGATTAGCGAGGTGGACTGAAAAAATTTTCCCAAGAATTATAAATGAATTAAGGCAAATCCTTACACTGATGCCTAAAAAGATACATTGAGAAATGAACACCGTTAATTCATATGTGAGGAGTAATCAAGATTTTACTCTTTGCCCTGTTCTCCTAGAGTTATTGAATGCAGCAAGGCCTGATGTGATTTGTGGGATTCTATTTTGAAGTCTTTATGTGTGTGATTCCATTCTAAATTCCTACTCTGTGCCCTGCAGAGACTTGTTAAATATATTTAGAATGTCATACCTGAGTTCAATATATGTATCATGCTATGAAAGGAAGAAGCATGAGACAGTATGACACTTTCCACCAAAGCCCAGCACCACAGTGTTCCAATGCAGCTAATTTTGTCTCTCAGGAAAAAAAAATTCAGTACAGCAGGTCTACATGCTAATGCATTGCTTTGTTAGAAGTCCTTGCATGATGCATCACCACAAAAACAAGTAAGTAAAGTTTCCCTGTCACTGCCTCCATACAATACTTTCTTTGACTTCTGAGCTTAATTCTAAGTCCTTGTCCCTCAGGAAAAAATATCCAAAACCCACTTTAATTTTATCCTAAAGAAAAAGAACATTTCAAAAAATAAGTATAGACATTATCTTAATTTTAATTAGAAAGGCATCTTTGTGAAACTAACTGTATTTGTATTAAAGCTCAGATTCACCAGTGCACACCTGGTTCCAGACAGTAGCAGTAGACAGATGCTTCAGTGTATCTTCTTAAATGGGTTCTATAATTCTGTCATTAAATTATTCCAGATTTAAATGATTAAGAAAAATATTGAAAGGGCCTAAATTATATATGGATTGTCATAATGGAAATCATTTCTTTTCATTCTTTAAAGGCAATCAAATCATTTTCTTTTCATTAAACCAATTCACATTAATAGTCAGGTCACTGTGTCAGTATCTCTAACACTGAGATACTGTTCATAATGGAAATATCTATAAAAACAATCACACTAAGTGACTTCTACTTTGAAATAGAGCACTGTACAGTTTTCATACAGTATAGTAATGCTCATCAAAAAGAGGTTCCAAAATACTCATAAAGGGTGATAGGGAATTAGCTGAATACTGTGGATTGACAGGCTATCAATGAAATAACACATATTTTTTATTAAAATGGCTAAATCACTATTTACTTGATGAACTGCAGTGTGATAGTTCTGAAGGAGCCATTTTGCTATATTGGCTAAATAATGAGTGTTTACCAAAACTGAGTAATTATAGAGTCATTGTATAAAGTACCATCTGTACCTGCCAAAGAAGGAGATGAACCTGCTATAGGGTGAGACCTTGAAATTTGGCTACAATTATTTCTAACCCTGGCACTACAGACAGAAATGAATAAACTACATACTGAAAAAAAAGTAAAAGAAGTAAAAGAATGTCCGTATCTTTTTCATTATTCAATGCACTTCAAAAGACAAAACAGTCTACAAGTTAAATTTATGATTCCAAATGAATTATTTTGCTAAAAATACTCAAGGATACCATCTTCCTTTGCAAATTTGTATCATATTAATTATAATGGAAGTTACCCAATTGACTTTGTAGGAGACCGTTCTGCGTGGCGTGAGCCCAACTCCCACTCGGAGATGCACAGGACCCACGCCCATGGATGGGTTCTTCTGTGGGGAATCAGGCCTGCACTTGTACCTAAGCCACTTTGAGTCTTGTTTTTGCCAAAACTCCCTCACCCTGAATTGAGATAGCAAGTGCTTATTGTAACTTCCTATAATCCATGCTAAACCTTACTAGGATGAGTGTAACTGGTTTGATCTCTTTTTCCTTTTTCATTTGCAAGTATCCTTCTTCTGTGATGTGATTAGTGCCATTGGCTCCTTTGTTGTGTGTAAAAGGTAAACCCCTAAAGCGAACCTGTGCATAGTGAATGAGGACAATCATGTAATGCGCAAGGAAACCTAATAAAGTCTGTTACAGGGGAGGCCATGGGCTTTTGCTCCCTTTGAGAGAAAAGCCATGCTGTCCTTTTTCCTCCACTGGACTCAGTAGTCCATATGAATGTCTCATTTCATCCATAATGACACAGACACTGTGGGCCAGTGTCTGCATCAGACTTGAGGAGAAAAATATAACATCAAAGTAAATCAATTTAGTTGAAAATAAGATTTTTTTCATTAAAATGTATTGGAAAGCCTAAAGGTAAATCATATCTCAATTCATGCATCTGAAGATGGATTTCCTATATAGTGGTAGAGAAAAAAATAAAAATACAAGAGAAAAAGAAAAAAATTGCCAATATTTGACCACTTTTGACTTAGGAAAAACAGTAATTACATACAGTCTGATATCACATTGTACGTGTCCTGAATACTTACTTTAAAATAAGTGAATATTTTCATTTACTTATATTGACTGATAGAAAGATGTAAATTTAAATTTGTTTTCAAATTTTTTACATTCTTTTATTGTTGATATATAATATATTAGTTTCAGGGGTGCAACATAGTGGTTAAACATTTATATAACTTATGAGGTGATCACCCTGATAACTCTAATACCCTTCTGACACCACAGTTATTACAGTACTATCAAATATATTCTTTGTGCTATACATCCCCACAACTATTTTGTAACTATCAATTTGTACTTCTTAGTCCCTTCACTTTTTTCACTCATTCCCCCTAAAACTCCTCCCATATTGCCACCACCAAAATGTTCTCTGTATCTGTGAATCTGTTCTCTGTTTGACTTACTTCACTTAGCATAATAGCCTTTAGGTCCACTCATGTTGTTGCAGATGGTAAGATTTCATTCTTTTTAAAGGTTGAGTCATACTCCATTATATATATGCACCAGTTCTTTATCCATTCATCTATTGATGGATACTTGGTTGCTTCCACTTCTTGGCTACTGTAAATAATGTTGTAATGAACAAATGAGTGGATACATCTTTTCCAAATTGGTGTTTTGGGTCTCTTTGGATATTTCACTCAGAAGTGAAATTTCTGGATGCTTCCTTGTCTCTTGGTATAGTCACTTTAAGGTCTATTTTGTCTGGTGTAAGTATTGCTACCATGGCTTTTTTTCTTTCATTTCCACTTTCATGAAATATCTTTTTCTATCCTGTTACTTTCCATCTGTGTGTGTCTTTCAACCTGAATTGAGTCTCTTGTAGACAGCATATGTAAGGTTCTTATTTTAGTATCCATTTAGCTACCCTATGTCTTTTGTTTGGAGTTCTTAATCCATTTACATTTAAAGTAATTATTGATATATATGTAGTTATTGCCATTCCATTATTCATATTTTTATATTATTATTATTATTATTTTTAAAGAAGTCCCTTTAACATTTCTTGTAATACTGGTTCTGTGGTGATAAACTTTATTAGCTTCTTCTTGTCTAGGAAGCTCTTTTTCTGTCCTTTGATTTTAAGTGATAGCTTTCCAGGGTAATCTTGGTTGTAGGTTCTTGCTTTTCATCATTTTGAATATTTTTTGCCAACTTCTTCTGGCTGAAGATGTTTCTGTTGAGAAATCAGCTGACAGTCTTCTGGGAACTCCCTTGTATGTAACTAACTGCTTTTCTCTTGCTGCTTTTATTATATTTTTCTTTGTCTTTAACCTTTGATATTTTAATTATAATGTGTCTCAATGTGGGCCTCTTTGGGCTCATCTTGTTTGAGACTCTGCACTTCTTGGGTTTGTATGTCTATTTTCTTCTCCAGGTTAGGGAACTTTTCCTTCATTATTTCTTTAATCCCTTGTTCTCTTTCTTCTTCTTCTGATCCCACTATGATGCAAATATTGGTACACTTGATGCTGTTCCAGAGGCTCCTTAAACTATGTTCATTTTTTGGATTATTTTTTCTTTTCTGATTGGTGTTTTTTGCTACCTTACCTTCCAAATCACTGATTTGATCCTCCACTTAACCTAATCTGTTGATCCCTCTGATGTAGTCTTCATATCAGTTATTATATTCTTCATTTTTGACTGGTACTTATCTATGTTTTCTGTCTCTATTTTTATATCCCTGTCTCTTTTTTGAAGTTCTCACCAAGATCATTGAGCATTCTTACAACCAGTGCTTTGAACTCTGCATCTGGTAGATTGTCTCCATTTTTAGTTCTTTTTCTTGAGTCTTGTCCTGTTCTTTCAATTGAGACATGTTTCTTTGTCTCCTCATTTTGCCTGCTTCCCTATGTTTGTTTCCCTACAATTTGTATGATGTAGAGCTGCTATATCTCCCAGTCTTGGTAGAGTGGTCTTATGTAGTAGGTGTCCTGTGGTGATCAGTGGCTCAGTCTCCCTGGTAACTTGAGCCAGGTGCAGCAGGTGTGTTCTTTCTGTGGGTTGTGTGTGTCCTCTTGTTATACTGAGACTTGATAGCTGTTGACACTTCAAAGAAACTAATTGCTCATCTGACCAATTGGTTGTGAGGATTAGTTGTCACTACAGTGAAGGAGCTGTTGTATAGGGAAGAACCTACAGAGCAGGATTCACTTCAGCAGTGCTCTGGTGCCTGCCAAATTCCCCCTTTGGGTGTGTCATTTGTGGAAGTGCTCCAGTATGGTCTAAAGCTTGCCACTGGGTGTGTTGGTTCTGAGGCCTCCTGAGAGAAGTACTGGTGCAGACCAAGGTCAGCCACTGCCTGTTCCTTGCCTGGGTCTACTTGGTATGAGCTACAAAGTGATCTGTAGATAGTTGCCACTTGTTCTAGGCTTATAGGTGCCTAGGAGGGACTAAGCTGGGAACTGAGGTCAGCTTCCACTAGTGCTGGAATTCCGGCTGCTTAGTGAGAAGTATGGGCATGCCAAGGCCAGTTGCTGCTTGCTTTGGGTTTGTGAACCTTTGGGAGATTTTAGGAAAGTCTGTAGCGTGAGCCAAGACAGTTATTTATATGGAAAAGGCATTGGCAATGGCCCGGGTGGGCCTTCAATTTGGCAAGATCTCAAGCAATCACCAATGTAGGCAAACGATGTCAGCTAGGTTAATGAAGACTCACATGTGGTACCAGCAGACTGGGTTAGGGGAGGCCTTAACAAAGAAACAGTGGCTTCTGCCAGCAATGACTTTCTTTTGGGAAACATGTCCCACCATCCCTTACCCTAAAGCCAGACAATTCAGTTCCTCTCTCATGTCTGTGGTGACCTTCTACCTGTTGCCCCAGCAGTAGAGCTCAGAGCCAGTGAGTTTGTTAGTGAGTCCCTGCGTAAGTTCTTTAAAAGGAATGCCTGGGACTCCAGAAGCTCCTGTCTCACTCAATCATAATCTGCTGCTTTTCACAGCCAAAAGATATGGAGACTTCTCTTCCTAGCACTGGAACTCTGGACTGGGAGCTTGGCATGATGCAGGGACACCTTGCCCCTCAGGGAGGACCTACACAGCTGAGATATCTTCCCTTCCCCCTAATTTTTATGTGAGTATGGGACAAGCCTGTTCTGCATCTCCCCGACTCTGACCAGTCTCAATGTAGCTTCTTCTTTATATCCTTAGTTGTAGGACTTCTGTTCAGCTAAATTGCAGGTGGTCCTCAATTATGGTTGTTTTGTAGTTTAGCTATAATTCTAATGCAGTCATGGGAGGAGGGGAGCACAGCATTTACCCACTCTGCCATCTTAACTGGAAGCCAAAGTAATATTTTTAAAGCATTAAAAAAAAGTTTCATAGAGAATAGGAAATGCCTAAGATATGAACCTTAAAATCTCTATTTAGGGAATACAGAAGTAAAAAAGGCAAGAGGAGTAACAGTCTAGAGTTTCCAAAATAAGGGGCAATAACTGGTGCTAAACACTACTGACAGCTAAAGAAAATAATACTAAGAGAATGTCATTGTACCTTGGGATGTAATGTATAGTATGGAGACCATAGTTAATGATACCATCTTATATATTTGAAAGTTGCTAAAAAAGTAGATCTCATCACAAGATGACTTAAAAGTTCTCATCACAAGAAAATAAGAAAAAAATGAAAATGATATATTGGTGATGAATGTTAACTAGATTTATTGTGGCTATTATTTTTCAATATACATGTGTAACAAGTCATTATGATGTACATCTGAAACTATACTAATGTTATGTATCAATTACATCTCAATTTAAAAAAGAAAAGTAAATACCATTGGATTTGAAGATTTAGAGAGCATTGGTGGGCTTGCTTTATAAAGAATCTGACTGACTTTTTGACTTGTAAGACCAATTAGATGAAAAAATTCTTGAAGGTAAGGAACTTGTAATTCTGTAATTCACTAAGGTTGTTAAATAGTTTGCATTTAAGGACTTCTGGCCAAGATGGAGGCATAGGTCTCCATCTTGCCTCCTCACACAACCAAAAGGAAGAATAACAAAAAATATCCAGAACTGCCAGAAAATTGAAATGTATGGAAGTCTGACAGCCAAGGAGTTAAAGAAGAAACATTCATCCAGACTGGTAGGAGGGGAGGAGATGAGCAGCCAGGGCAGAAGGACTCCTGGCAAGGTGGCGACTGGAGGACAGGGGTGGGTGAGGTGGTGGCTGGCAGACCAGGTGAGGCAGTGGTCCAACTTTACATGCAGATAAACTGCGAGGAACAACTGGGGACCAAGACAGATGGTGTGACCCAGGGTTCCAGGGCAGGGAGATAAAGCCTCAAAACTTCTGATTGAAAACAACTGTGGGGGGTTGAGGCAGCAGGAGAAACTCCCAGCCTCACAGGAGAGTTTGTTGGAGAAATCCACAAGGTCCTAGAATGTACACAAAACCACCCACCTGGGAATCAGTATCAGAAGGGCTCGATTTACTTGTGGGAAAATGAGGAAGTGACTGAAAGCTGATCAAGAGGCAGGCAAACAGCATTGTTCCCTCTCAGACCCCTCCCCCAAATACAGTGCCACAATGCAGAAAAGAAGGTTGCCCTACCCTGATGAATACCTAAAGCTCCATCCCTTACTACACAACAGAAATGCAGAGACAAAAAATATGACCCAAATGAAAGAACAGATCAAAACTCTAGAAAAATACAATTAAGCAATGACAAGATAACCAACCTATCAGATATACAGTTCATAACACTGGTAATCAGGATGCTCACAGAAATGGTTGAGCATGGTCGCAAAATAGAGGAAAAGGGAAAGTCTATAAAAAGTGAATTATAGGAAAATTCACAGGGAACCACCATTGAAGTGAAGAAAACTGGGACTCAAGTCAATGATTTAGAGCAGAAGGAAGAAATAAATATCGATCAGAACAGAATGAAGAAACAATGATTCAAAAAAATGAGAAGGGGCTTAGGAACCTCTGGGACAACTTTAAATGTTCCAACATTGAAATTGTAGGAGTGATAGGAGAAAAGGAAGACCAAGAAAATAAATATTTATTTGAAAATACAATTAAGGAGAACTTCTCCAATCTGGAAAAGGAAATAGACTTCCAGGAAGCCCAGAGAGTCCCCAAAAAGTTGGACCCAAGGAAGCACACACCAAGGCACATTATAATTACATTATACAAGATTGAAGATAAGGAGAGAATCTTAAAAGCAGCAAGAGAAAAGGAGACAGTTACCTACAAAGGAGTTCCCATAAAGACCCTCAGCTGATTTCTCAAAAGAAACCTTACAAGCAAGAAGAGGCTAGAAAGAAGTATTTGAAGTCATGGAGGGCAAGGGCCTACATCCAAGATTACTCTGTCCAGCAAAGCCATCGTTTAGAATGGAAGGGCAGATAAAGCGCTTCCCAGATAAGGTCAAGTTAAAGGAGTTCATCATCACCCAGCCCTTCTTATATAAAATGATAAAGGGGCTTATCTAAGAAAAAGAAGAAGATCAAAAATACGAACAGTAAAATGACAACAAACTCACAATCATCAACAACCGAACCTAAAAAACCAAAAACTAAAAGAACTAAGCAAACAACTAGAAGAGGAATAGATTCAAAGAAATGGAGATCACATGGAAGATTATCAGTGGGAGGGGGAGGAGGGTGAATGGGAGAAAAGGTACAGTGAATAAGAAGCATAAATGGTAGATACCAAACAGATAGGGGGAGATTAAGAATAGTATGGTAAATAGAGAAGCCAATAAACTTATATGTATGACCCATGGATTAAAGTGGGAGACTGATGGTGGGAGGGGTGTACAGGGTAGAGAGGGATAAAGGGGAGAAAAAAATGGGACAACTCTAATAGCATAATCAATAAAATATATTTTAAAATAGTTTGCATTCATGAATGTTTTGATTGACCAATTTGTGAAAGCATTGTCTTTTTAAGTTCAGTATTTAGAAAATCAATCCCAAAGACCACGGGGGAGAAAAATTTATAACTTTTCTTTTGCTCAGATTAAAGTAAGTTATCACTGGTATTTTTAGAGAAAGAACCTAGCTTCTTCCTAGTGCCCACCCCCAAAATATCAGCAGGATCCCATACTCTGCAATTTGAGACCCAAGCTCAATGTAATTTTACATTTAATTATATAATACACTAGAAAAGTAGCTGTAGGAAAAGGATAAAATGTATTAGTGAGTTGCAGTCAAAACCCCAAAGCAAAATAACAACTTCAGATTTCAATACTATTCTTAATATGACAGTTTTATGTGTTTCTGAAAACTAAAAATATCCTTAAGTTAAGAATTTACTTATCTATTGTATAGTTAATCAGAGCATGTTATTTTGTAGTTGATAGTTTTTAAAAAGGTGATAAAATTAGAAAAAATGTTAATACCCTAACAGTGTCAAGATCTAGATGTGATATGAATGCCAAATATAACTGTGATCTACAAACAGTTCTGTTGAAGACTCTTCCTGTCCAACATATTTATAGATAGAGAAAGAATATATACAGCTCTGGATGATCTTTTGATGGACATGTCTTTAGTGATTATGTTTTTATCTGTTTTTCTACCTGGCCCCTTCCTCTGGTAATGCAATAGGCCATTCCAAATAGCCAGAGAGCAGAAAACACAAACAGAACTGATTTCCCTTAAGACAACTTCTACTAAAATTTACTTCTCAAGTCCAAAGAATTTTTTTTTTATTTTGGGGATAATTCATTTTCTACTGAAACTTACTTCTCAAGTCTCCAAAGAATATTTTTTTTTGGAAATAATTTCCAGAGCTCTTGAGGAAAATTCATAGAAACTGACCTGCAAGGCATTTTATCAAATAAATATCTAGCTTCATCCAATTACCCTGTATTCCTCTGCGAACACACTGACTAATAAACCTTCCTGGTGATAAAAACAATGTCTTATAACACTTGACTTTCATTAGCACTTCCTGCAGAAGATGAAATATCCTGTTTTATGGATCAGGGTCAAGAGGAACAGATTAAACCAAAGGACAGGCAAATGGTTTTGGTTCTCTTCCTGCTTTGATGCTATTAAACTGCAGGAAAGATATTAAGAGCAGTGAGATCCAAAAACATTGGTGGAATATTACAATGCACAAAACACCTTTTCAAAAGACTTATAAAACAATTGGCTGTATCTAGGTGTCATATCTTCAACTTTGCCTAGATATGAATTTGAATACTATAAAAGAAAAAAGATATATATATACATATATATTCCATATATATATATATATATATATATATATATATATGGAAGAACTAGGCTAGAAGTCAAGCCGCTTTATATCACTTCCTTAAAATAAATATAGTAACTGAACAAGGGAGAATTAACTCTAGGGGTGGGCACCATTTCTCAAGTCTGTGAGAATGTTAATAGATAAAATGACAAAACTTTATGGAAAATTTACTGTGTGCCAAGACCTACATTAAATGGGTTATTTATTTATTCTTTACAACAAACCTATAAGGTAGATTCTCTTATTATCCTCACTTAACAAAAACAAAATCCAATATTAGAAAGATTAAGTAGCTTGCTCAAGGACACACCTACTAAGAAGGAAAGCTGAGTTAGACTCAAGAATTCTGATTCACAAACCAATGCTCTTATTCATTATGTTATACCATTTCCCTATCTATGAAGCTTGGGAAACTGATTTTTTTAATTCTATAAAACACAAACTAGTGTTTTAATAACATAAGCGTTATTAAATGTTGCCAAGAACAAATAGATACACAGAACCACCACATCTTGGTCAGAGGACCAATGGTATTAAAAACAAAAACAATTATCACAAATAAACAAAGCAAAAACTGCCTAGGCAACAGAAAATTTAGATCAACTATAGAATACATTCAAATTAACAAATATCAGAAAGATTCCCATATCTATGATATTCTTTTAAAAAATTACCAGGCTACCCAAATCAGGTTCCTTGCAGTTGTATCCTACTGAATCATATTTATGATTCAATAAACATGATGATCGCCACTTAGACATAATGGTTTAAATTTACTGAAAAAGAATGATGCTGGGTTGACAGAAGGTATTCTATAACCAAACAGTAGGGATTCCCAGATAAAATTATAATTTAAAATTCCTTTGAACATAATCCATATACAACAATTGTCTAAAAATGCTGAGGAGTGGCTTCTACCATATGCAAAAAGTAATTGTCAATTAAGTTAACACTAGTTCAAGGAATTTCAGAGTAAGCAAAACCTAGCACTTGCTTAAATGACACATATATTATTGTCCTGACAACTCAAAAAACCCAGTGCCACATTTGCTTTCCACAAGGATGTGCACCTGGCCAGAGTCACCATGCATGGATTTCCTTAATAAAGGATGAAGTCAGTATGCAGGCATGTTACAGCTACTCTGCTGGTTAGGAATGGCCCCTGGTGGGTATGTCTCTCCACTGTAGTGAACCACATTTGAGAAGGGAAATTCACCAAAGACATCTATTTTCAGAATACGTATTTAACTGCATGTAAAATGATAGTTTTCCAACCCTCTATAAAATGTCCAAAGATTGTGTTAATTTGCAAACAACACATACTATGTGGTAATGATCAACCTCTGGGGGGGATAAACACTGCATTAATCTACATTTTAGTTTAATAAGTTCATCCAGATACTTAATCATCATTTAATTATATTTTTATCACTATAATTTCTGTTGTGCTCTCTATATGCTCCTTTATTACTCTTTTAATTCTGAAAAGAAATGCACTCATTCTATTTTTTCACGATAAATGACAAATATCTCTGATCACTTTCACAAACAACCTACAGGAGTGTAGTAGACCAGGAGGACCACCAACAGTAGGACAGCCTTAGTCTAAAATGGAAGTGGAATTCCAGACTCCTCACTTAGACCACGTACCAAGGGGCCAAGAGTCAGAGCTGCTCTGGAATTAACTACATATCCTTTTTAGTTAAAGGGAAGCACCTGGGATCAGCCTCCATTCCTTTTGTCATGAATACTTCTGAAATTTCTCCTGGCATTTCTGAGCCATTTGCCTGATTTATGAATGATAGATATGGTGGATAGAGGAGGTCATGCCAAGACATCTAACGGTGCTTATATCCTCAGTGCTGATAGGCAATCACAATATGATTAGGGCTCATAGAAGAAAACAGACCCTGAAGGCCAAACATCTATACACTGAAAATAATGGTCATGGACCCCTCCTGTCTTCTTTGACAATTCATTTACCTTAACCTGTGCCATTCAGTGTAGGTGTGATCCTGTATGTTGGTGGGCATTGGGGGATGCTAGTATTGTGTGATGCTATTCACTTTGAGGACAGGGTTAGGACTATGTCTTACCTGTTTTCTACCTGCTTCAGTGCCTACACAGGACCACAAAATTGCCCAAGTTTCTGCCAGTTACCCTGCTCTTTGACCTCTTAAGTTACCCTAACCACACTATCTGAAAATGGGGTCTTGACATGGTCACCAACTGCCAGGTATAAACTATTGGTACTCTCCAAGATAAACCCAAATCAATGAGGGGATTCAGAGTTCAATCAGCAACCACTAGATCACCTATGACAATCACTCCAAAGGGTAATTCCAAATATTACAAAAATAAAGAATTAGGCTTAAAAATCAAAAGCAGCTATGGTGGGAGTGCAGTGAGGTCCCAAGGTAAGGAAGCCCTATTCTTGGTGTGCTAGAGGAAAGTAAGCAGTAATCTCTGGAAGCCCCAGTGATATACTTTAAAAAATAATCATCTCCCCAAACTCAGCAGTTTGCCAAGGAGACATTTTTAAAAGGTATAATACATTGCCAGAGAAAGCAAGTTTAATAAACACACAATTAAATAATCTAGCTAACATTACCTGGTCAGGTGGCACCCAGACTACAGAACCATCTGGCTGAAGAAATATTCAGAGAATTATCAACCTAAAAACCCAGATTCTACCCATTAAGCTACAAATCTAGGTGCTTATATATAAATTGCTTCATAGGATGATAATGGTTCACAAAACCTTAGCAATTGACTTTTTTAGATATTTTTTCTTGATATTGTATACTATTTCTCTTGGGCCCCCAAATTTCTCATTCAATTCAATTCAACATACAATACTATTTTTTTATATTTTAAAAAGTAAGAATCCCTGTAGCAAAGCATCATGTCTATATATATATATATATATATATATATATATATATATATATATATATAAGCTGACATGGAGAAGAATTACAATAAGTTAAAATTTTCTGAAAAGAATTGAAACAGATAAGGCTTTAATAGCTAAGATATAAAATATATAAGGAACTCCTACAACTCAAAGCAAAAATGCAAATAATCCCACTTGAACAGACATTTCTACAAAGAAGACAATGCAAATGGCCAAAAGATATATGAAAGTCTGTTCAACATCATTAATCATCAGGAAAATGCAAATAAAAACCACAATAACATATTCTCTCATACCTGTTAGGATGGCTGTTATCCAAAAAACAAAACATAACAAGTGCAATGAGGATGTAGAGAAACTGGAACCATTTACACTAAGGGTGTCCAACCTGGAGTCCGCAGGCCACATGCAGCCTTGGACGGCTATGAATGCGGCCCAACACAAAATCGTAAATTTGCTTAAAACATTATGAGACTTTTTTGTGATTATGTGTCACAATGTATTTAATGTGTGGGCCAAGACAACTCTTCTTCTTCTAGTGTGGTGCAGAGATGCTAAACGTTTGGATAGCCCTGCACATTGCTAGTTAGAATGGTGCAAAATGGTGCATTCATCATAGAAAATAGTATGAAACTTCCTCAAAAAACTGAAAATAGAACTACTGTATGATCCATCAGTCTTACTTCTGGATAGTTATCCAAAAGAACTGAGATTGGGATCTCAAAGAGATATCTGCACTCCCATGTTCATTGCAACATTATCCATATTAGCAAAGATATGGAAACAATGTAAATGCCCATCAACAGATGAATGGATAAAGAAAACGTGGTATATACACATAAAGTATCATAATATTATTTAGCCTTTTAAAAAAGGAAATCTGACTTCTGGCCAAGATGGAGGCATATGTAGACACACTGTGCCTCCTCACACAACTAAAATAAGGACAAGAAAAACTTAGAAACAAAAAAACAATTAGAACTGACAGAAAACTGAACTGTACGGAAGTCCGACAACCAAGGAGTTAAAATAGACACATTCATCCAGACGGGTAGGAAGGGTGGAGTCGGGCAATCCAGAGGAGAGGGGTTGCAGCAAAAAAAAAAAAGTGGTGGCTTGGGGACCTCATGTGCACAAAGCAGCAGCTGACGGATCCGGGTGCCCAGGTGGTGACTGGCAGACCCCGGGAGTGGGGTGGCAGTGGGAAGACCCAGTGAGGTGGGCAAGGCAGCTGGCTGACCAGGAAGGTCACACATTAGCATGCAGACAAACCAGGTGAAACTGGGGAGTAAGACAGACTGCCCAGCCCAGGGCCCCAGTGTGGGGAAATAAAGCCTCAAAACAATGATTGAAAACACCTGTGGGGGTTGAGGCATGGGGAGAGACTCCCAGCCTCACAGGAGTGTTTGCTGTAGAGACCCACACGGTCCTAGAACATACACAAGCCCACCAACCCAGGAATCAGTACCAGGCATACCCAATTTACTTGTGGGAAGCCGCAGAAGGGACTGAAATCCAAGAGAGAGCAGAGCAGGTGCCATTGTTCCCTCTCTGACCCCTCCCCCACATACAGTGTCAAAACCCAGCAACTGGTTTGCCTCACCCAGGTGAACACCTAAGGCTCCGCACCTTACTACATAACAGGTGCAAAAAGACAAAAAAAAAAAAAAAATGGCCCAAATGTAAGAACAGATCAAAGGTTCAGAGCAAATACTTCTAAGCGACGAAGAGATAACCAACCTATCAGATGCACAGTTCAAAGCACTGGTGATCAGGATGCTCACAGAATTGGTTGATTTTGGTCATAAATTAGATGAACAAATGAAGGCTACAATAAGTGAAATGAAGGAAATTGCACAGGGAACCAATAGAGATGGGAAGAAAACTGGGACTCAAATCAATGGAGTGGACCAGAAGGAAGAAAGAAGCAACCAAACAGAAAAGAAGGAAGAAACAAGAATTCAAAAAAATGAGGAGAGGCTTAGGAACCTCCAGGACATCTTGAAATGTCCCAACATCTGAATTATAGGGGTACCAGAAGGGGAAGAAGAAGAGCAACAAATGGAAAACTTATTTGAACAAATGATAAAGGAGAACTTCCCCAATCTGGCAAAGGAATTAGACTTCCAGGAAGTCCAGGAAGCTAAGAGAGTCCCAAAGAAGTTGGACCCAAGGAAGAACACACCAAGGCACATCATAATTACACTACCCAATATTAAAATGAAGAAGAGAATCCTAGAAGCAGCAAGGGATAAGAGGACAGTCACCTACAAAGGAGTTTCCATCAGACTGTCAGTGGATTTCTTAAAAGAGACCTTACAGGCAAGAAAGGGCTGGAAAGAAGTATTCCAGGTCATGAAAGTCAAGGACCTACATCCAAGATTGCTCTATCCAACAAAGCTTTCATTTAGAAAGGAAGGCCAGATAAAGTGCTTCTCAGATAAGTTCAAGTTAAAGGAGTACATCATCACCAAGCCCTTATTATATGAAATGTTAAAGGCACTTACCTAAGAAAAAGAAGATAAAAAATACGAACAGTAAAATGAGAGCAAACTCACAGATATTAACAACCACACCTAAAACAAAAGCAAAAACTAAAACTAAGCAAACAGCTAGAACAGAAACAGAACCACAGAAATGGAGATCACATGGAGGGTTAGCAACAGGGGAGTGGGAGGAGTAGAGAGGGGGACAAGGTACAGAGAACAAGTAGCATAGATGGTGGGTAGAAAATAGACAGAGGGAGGGCAAGAATAGTGTGGGAAAAGTAGAAGCTAAAGAACTTATGACACATGTACATGAACTAAAGCCGGGGAATGTGGGTGGGAGAGGGAGTGCAGGGTGGAGGGAAATGAAGGGAAAAAATGGGACAACTGTAATAGCATAATCAAATAAATAAATAAATAAATAAATAAATAAATAAATAAATAAATGGAAATCCTGGCTCTTTCCGTGCTACTACAATGGTGCACATGCATGTCCTGGCTGATGCTGTCAAGAGCTTCAACAATGCCAAAAATAGAAGCAAATGCCAGGTTCTTATTAGGCTGTGCTCCAAACTCATCTGTTTTCTAACTGTGATAATGAAGCATGATCACATTGGTGAACTTAAAACCATTGAGAATCACAGAGATGTGAAAATTGTTGTGATCCTCATGGGCAGGTTAAACAAGTGTGGAGTGATCAGCCCCAGATTTGATGCGCAACTCAAAGATCTAGAAAAATGGCAGAGCAACCTGCTCTCTTCCTGTCATTTTGGTTTCATTGTACTGACAACCTCAAGGGGCATCTTGACCCATGATGAAGCAAATAAAAAACACCTTGGGTGTGAGGGGGTTGGAAACCAGGGATTCTTTTTCTAAAGATGTAGTGCATATGTACAAGTAAAGTGCCTCCATGGTAAAAAAAAAAAAAAAAAAAAAAAAGAAAGAAAGAAAGGAAATCCTGACATATGAGGCAACATGGATTAACCTGGAAGACATTATGACAAGTGAAATAAACCAGTCACAGAAGGACAAATATTTCATGGTTCCACTTATATGAAGTATCTAAGAGTCAAATGCATTGAATCAAAGAGTGGAAGGATGGTTCCTAGGGTGTGAGGGGAAGAGGAAATTGAGGGTGCTGTTCAATGGGTGTAAAGTTTCAGTTATGCAGCTTGAATAACTTGTACAGATATGTTGTACAACACAGTACAACACAATACAATAACAGTACTGTATGGTGCATTTAAAAAATTTAAGAGAATAGATCTCATGTTAACTGTCTTAGCACTCCTCAAAAAAAGAGGCACAAGGAAACTTTTGGAGGTAATGCATGTTTCTGTTATGCTGATTATGGTGATGTTTACTGATGTGTACATATGTCTAAAATCATCAAGTTATATACATTAAATACATGCAGTTATTTTGTATACCAATTATACCTCCATAAAGCAGCTTAAAAACTAAAAAGAACTGGAAAAACCACTCATATGACTTAAATCACTAATCAGATAACAGTGTATGTAAATATCCTACAAGAAGATACTGAATCTTCCTTAGAATTGATGGTTAATCTATGTAATCACACAATTCCTTAGAAATAGAATCTCATAGTCCATGTATTCGACCAACCAGAAAGTCTTTGTGGTGTTGATCTCTCCTGTCATCTGTACCAAGCATTCTAATGCAATTATTTTTCATTATGATGCAAAGTTTATGCAATTAAAAAGGCTGACCATCGCTTCCCCTTCCCTCGCCCTTCTTTTCCAGCCATTTCTGTGCTAATTAGTGATACTCTAAAAGAAGCTAGGACAGAGAAAAAATAATCCAATGAATTGTTTTCATTAATTTGTGACTAAAGAGTGACAGAAGAGAGGGTGCATAAACTGTAGGTTGATTGTCATTTGCTTTTGTATGCACATATGTATGTATTAGCTATATGAGAATATAAATTTACTCAGTTTTCTTCCCCTTATTATTAGGTTGTTCCATATAATTGCTGTTTGAGTACATCAAAATTTCACATGGCCAAACTAATTATTTGATTCCAAGGTAGTCCAACCCTCAGTCTATGAGTCACATGTGGCCCAAGATGGCTAAGAATGTGGCCCAACACAAATTCGTAAGGACACTTAAAACTTTTGTTTTGCTCATTAATTTTTGTTAGTGTTTGCATATTTAATGTGTGGTCCAAGACACCTCTTCTTCCATTGTGGCCCAGAGATGCCAAAAGGTTGGACACCCCAGATTATGGCTTTGTATCATTCATATATTGACCTTGTTCATTATATTCTTAAATGCACTTAATAGTTTTGGTGTGTTTTGTTGTAGGGGTTGAGATTGTGGTTGCTTCCCTAGAATTTTCTGTGCAGTCATGTTATTTGTAAATAGGGACAGTTTACTTCTTTCTTACCAATTTTTGTTTTACTTCTTTTTCTTGCCTTACCCATTAACTAGAATCTCTACTACTATGTTGAATAAAAATAATGAAAAGGAGGAAGGGATTAAGATGTAAAAACTGCCAGTTATAAATACAGTCACAAGGATATAAGTAGAGCATTAGGAAAGTAAAAAAATAATAATAATAAAAATGATGACAGTAGATAATCTTGCTTTGCTCCTGAGGGGGAAAGCATTCAGTCTTTCATCAGTATTGTTTTAGTTGTAGGCTTTTCGTCAGTTTCCTTTATCAATTGAGAAAGTTTATTTCTATTTCTAGTTTAGTGATAGTTTTCTTAAAAATCATAAATAGACATTGAATTTTGTCTAATTCTCTTTCTGCATCATTAAAGCAATCATATGATACTTAATTTTTAGTCTGTTACTATGGTAAGTTACACTGTTTGATTTTTTAATGTTAAACCAACTTTTAATTCTTGGGATAAATCCTAGCTGATCATGATATATATTTAGTTTATATGTATTGCTGGATCTGATTTGTTCATTTTAAATGGATTTTATGTCTACATTATGACATTCATTTATAGTTTTCTATAATGTCATTGCCTGGCTTTGTTATCAAGAGCTTTTCTGGCCTCATAAAATTAGTGAAAAAGTATTTTTTCTCTTTCTGTTTTCTAAAGAAGAGTTTGTATAAGATTATTATTTCTTACTTAATTATTCAACAGAATTCACCAATGGAATGACCTAGACTTGAAGTTTGCTTTGTAAGAAAAGTTTTGTTTAAATTTAATATTGTTCATAGATATAAGCATATTCATATTTTCTAATTCATTTTTATATGAATTTTGAAAAATCATATTTTAAGAAATTATCCATTTCATTAAAGTTGTTAAGTTTATTCGCATAGATTTTTTCATCCTGTTTATTCTCTTGGTTTTTAGAATCTGTAGTGATCCCCCTTTCCTTCTTGATAGTGGTAATTTGCATTTGCTCTCTTTTTTCTTGAACAGCCTTGCAAGAAATTAATAATTTTATTGATTTTTTAAAATCCTACTTTTGGCTTTGTTAATTTTCCTGTTGTTTGCATTTCAATTCACTGATTTCTGCTCTTAATTTATTATTTCTTTTCTTCTACTTTAGAGTTAATTTGCTCATTTTTTCTACCTTATTAACAAGAAACTTAAATCATTGATTTGTAAGCCTTTCCTCCATTCTAAGTTTTTTCCTTTTTTTAATTCTTGTTTATTTTATTACAGTTGTCCCAATTTTCCCCCTTTGCCCTCCTCCATTCAGTCTACCCCCCAATTCCCACAGTTCATCCCCCCATCATTGTCCATGTCCACGAGTCATTCATACATGTTCTTTGAACCAATCCCTTCTAATATGTTTTAGAAGCTATACATTTCTTAAGCACTGCTTTGAAGACATTCCCAAATTTTGATATATTTTCATTATTTGGTTTTAAATACTTTCTAACTGCCCTCATACATGAATTACAGCTCAATGACAAAATCATGAAGAATCACCTGGAGAGCATTTTACTAAGTGAAATAAGCCAGGCGCTGAGAGACAAATACCATATGATCTCAACTGTAAGTGGAACCTAATCAACAAAACAAACAAACAAGCAAAATATGACTAGAGACACTGAAATTAAGAACAAACTGACAGTAATGAGAGGGGAGGTGGAAAAGAATAATTGGGAGTAAAGGGGGAAGTGTTGTCAAGGACACATGGAGAAAGCTAAAGGCAGGTAGGATTGAGGGAAGGAGGTGGGTATGGCTGGGGTGGGGGATGGGATGGTGGGGGAAAATGGAGACAACTGTACTTGAACAACAATAAAAATGATTTAAAAAATCATTTTTGTATACTTATGAAGGCAAGATACATCAGACAATCTGTATGCTTACAATACTTGAATTATTTGATGAAAACAATGTTTCATGGGAAACCTGTACAAGTGCAATCTATGGTGGAGTAAATTTTAAAATTAGGACTTAAAAAGAAAAGTATATCCAAGGTAAGATTACAGAGAAAGCATCACATGTGAAATTTATTCACTGCACAGTGAAGCTGATGCCATAAGCAAGGGAGGCCAAAAGCTCATAGTGTCACAGTGTGGCATCAGTGTAGTTCCTTTTGTACCAAAATTTTTTTAAAAAGTAGAAAACTGGTAGAATCTTCACAATACTTTTGAATAACATTGATGCTAACTATGAGAACTTTTATCTCTGGTATCTCTTGACAAAGTAAAGAACTTAAGAAAATTGTTAAACTCAAGGATGGGACATGCTTTTTAACAGAGAACAACTTATAAATTTTCTGAACTCCTTTGTGATGACAAGTGGTTAACAGTAGTATGCTACCTAGTGGATATTTTTGGAAAAAATATAATCACAATTAATCTGTCTCTTTAAAGTAAAGGTGTCATTTTTAGCAATGAGATCACAGAGATTTAAAAGATAAACATATGGAAATGTTTAAATGCATGGAATTTTAAGGATAAATATGGAAATGTTTCCATTTTTTCTTCTTAAAAATTGTGTGTCATCTCTAAAAAAGTCTTGCATCATTTTAAGCCTGTTTAAAAAGTCTTTCAAACAAAGAATTTTAGTAGAAACTACTTGATAAAAATGTAACATCATCCAATTAGTTTGCAAGAACAATTTAATGACATGAGCAGAGATAAAACTGCACTAGCTGAATTTCAATAAAAACTTTTGCATAACTAATGAGTGAATAAAAAAAACCCCTGAGCATCATGATTTAGTAAGTGCAGTCAATGATACCTTTTTTTGTATATATTGCTGTGAGGTATATATTTCAGCCATCAGATCAATTAAATGAATACATTTAAAAACAAATGAGACTTTCAAATTGCTATATCACAAAGTAAGAAACAAAGATTTTAAAAAATAAAGAAGCATATTTAATCTCATTGCTGTCACTGGTGGCAAAACAAAACCTGATGAGGTATACTATCAAAAAGGTTAGAAGTACCTAGTATGTACTGGTTAGGAGTACCAATTGGGTTCGAGTACTGAATTAGGTTAGACATTTAATCTCTCTGATTATCAATTCCTTTCTCAGAAAAATGCAAATATTAAAAATACATGCCATATAAAATTATTGTAAGAATCAAATGAGATTAAAATGCATATAAAGTACCTACCTCAGTGGGTAGCCACTTAAATAACTGTATATGGTAACATTATACAATAAATTGTATGATGTTACTATTATATTAACAATCATAATAACTATGGTATATTGCTATTTATTATAACAGCATCATATAATGTTTATAATAATCATATAATACAACTTATTCATGAACCTTTAAAATATTCCAGTAGACTCATTAAAAAAGTAAAAGAAAAATAGGTAAGACTAATTTTTTAAAAGTCTCTACATTTATTATTATTATTTTTTAAATATTTTATTTATTTATCTTTGGAGGGGAAGGGTAGGAGAGAGGGAGAGGGAGAGAAATATCAATGTATGGTTGCCTCTTGTGCATCCCTTGCTGAGAAGTGGCCCGCAACCCAGGCATGTGCCCTGACTGGGAATTGAACTGCAGTCCCTTGGTTCACAGGCCCGTGCTCAATCCACTGAGCTACACCAGCCAGGGCTGAAATTTTTTTATTACTACTATCATTCTCAAAACACCAGACATCCTCACATTCAAATGCAAATCTAAAACATATTACTAAGTCAAATATAATAGTGTCATTATTGCTATGTCTCTTCTAGAATCTTGAAAATGGTCTTCTTTTTGTTGTTTGAAAATCATGAGGAATCCTGTTGACCTTATGAAACTGAATCACAGGCCGTGGGGTCAGTGTATAAATAATCACTTATCTTACAGTTACCCAAAACATGAAATGAATGCTGGAGGAAATGTACATTTAGACTTAGAAATTCAATAAAAAACAGACTTTGTTGACATGAACTTTCAAAATAGAGAAAAAGAAAGATATTCAACAATCCAAGCAAGAAGCCATTGATCGACAACACTTTTATGCTCTAATAAATCCAGAATATGTTCTACCATAAAGAGTACCAGTGTGTATATCTTGGGTAGAGAGGAGTGATAAAAATAAGAAATTAAATCTAACTTGCAAGTAAAATTATCCAAGTCTAATGCCTTTTAAATGAGCATTAAAAAGAATATTATGGCAAATTTGGCAACAATGTTAACAAATGGGAAATCTGAAAAAAAAAAGAATATTATGGAAAAATTTAATCCCATTTTTCCCATTCATTTTCATTTTAAAATGTTTACTTTTCCTTTAATGTTGTTGTGCCACCAAATAAGACAGTCACACCTTTAACGAAAAAGACATTTCCCACATGCAAACAAAACACTTAGTAAGCACTTAACATACTTAACAGATAATTGATAATATATTCATAAATTAATTAATAATTTATTAGTCAACTGAGTAAACACCTAATAAGTTATGTTATTAGTATGTGAAAACTATTGATGGATTTTTAAAATTATTTGTCTACATAATTGATCAGCAACTGAAATGTGATCTTACAAAATAGCTTTCTGAGCTTACGGCTATCACAAATGTGATTTATTAGCACTCTAATCACCTTCCAAGTGTGTTTGCATAGAAGTCTGACTTACAAAGATTCACATCCTCAATTTACATTGCATACAGTACAGAACTCTACAAACTCAATTAAGAATTCTCACAGAGTCATAGTAAGTATAAATATGCTATCATAAAATGGAACTTGCGACACCAACTGATCTTATACTTAAGTTCACTCCTTTTCACAAAAAAATAAAATAACTCACTGCACACCGAAACCAATTCATTAATAGTAAAATGGTTCTGATGCTTTTTTGAATTCTCAACCCCTTTCAAAGTTAAAAGCTATATACCCCTCTCCAGAAAAAATCATATATGTAAAAGCTTTTGCATGCAATTTCCATAATGTCTCCTCTGGTCCTCTGACCCTAGGTTAATCTATCACTGGCATACAAAGATAGGCCACAGGCAAATATTCCACAGTTCTAGGTGTCACAAAAGAAAAGGATAAATGCTAAAATAAGGCTAAGTTCAAGAAAACCAGAGGATGGACCTAGTTTTGGGGGAAGCTTTTAAGCAAAGTTGAAGATAAAGCTGCATCCAGGATAAGGGCAGGCATGCCAGGCCCAGGGAAAAGCAAGAGCAATGACCTGGAGAAGGGAGAGGAAAAGGCAGGTGCTGAGGCCTGCCAGCCTGTCAATATGGCTGAAGCAGAGTTCAGACTGGGGACATCACATGAGGTAAGTGTGGAAAGATGAGCAGAGGTCAGATCATGAATGGTCTTATACACCTTGCTAGAGTCTTTAGACTTCATTCTGAGAGTCCATTGCTAGGCATTAAAGTGATTTCAACTGGGAAGCAAAGAATGAATTAAGCAGTAGTTCCTAAAGTGTGATCTACAAAGCTCTGGGGGCTTCCCAAGACCTTGATGGAGGTCAACATTATTTTCATAATAAGAGTAAGGCATTGTTTACCTTTTTCACTCTCATTTTCTTAACAGTGTAAGGTGGAGTTTTCCACAGGCTACATAATGAGCAATGGCATCACTGGGGTGATAGCTTGTAGAACATGTGCCTTTATTATATTTGTGTTTTAAATTTCAACAAATTGGAACCCTCAACAAATTTTAAGAATGCAAAGGTTGCCTAAGACCAAAAAGTTTGAGAACTTCTAAATTAAAGGTTTCACTCCAACTATACTGAATGAAATAGACCTATACTGAATAAAACGGGGTGGGGGAGAGAGAGAGAGAGAGAGAGATGTTGAAACAGGAGGGTCATTTGCATCACAGGTTAGTGATTACAGTGGCATGGAGTAAGGCTTAAAGTAAGAATAGAGAAAAGGGGATGAGTCTCAGATATGTTGAAGAGGCAGAATCAACAGAAGTTGGTAATTAATTACATATCAGGTATGACGGAGAGGTCTAGAACACTCAGATTCTGGCTTTGTGGAAGCCTCACTGATAGAGGCAACTCAGAGGAGTTGTCAGGAGTAGAATGAGTTTAGCTCTGGTTGTGTTTTGCATTTATTTCATCATGTCCAATACTGAGTTAGCTATGTGAGTCTAGAGGGCAGCAGGGTCTGGAGCTGGAAATAAACAGTTAAGTACCTTCAGCATGTAGGTGGTAACTGAGGTCTTTAAAGGAGATGAGATCATCAACCAGAGAAGGTGGAGCATGAGAAGAGAGTAGGACCTGGCAGAGAACAGAAGTGAGCAGAAGAGGACTCTTCAAAGGAGAAAGACAAGCAGCTCCTTTTAAATGTGTTATCAGGAATGTAAGTCAAGAGAGTTTTAGGAAGAAGGCATGAATCCATGTAAAACATTACTGAGGGAGTCTTTCAGTTCTTGATGAGATGGTGGAGCTAATCCAATGCTGACTTCCTTCCTCAAAGTCAACATTGGAGAAACTACAGAAGCTAGAGGACGCATAGACAGAAAGTATCAGTAACACAAAAACTGAGGAACACCTCAGTTTTCAGATCAAAAATCTGTCATGAATCAGTAAGGTTATAGTGCAGTCTAGGGTAATGGGAAAAGAGGATGAGAGAGAGGTTTTAAATTCTGCTCTAGTGTCCAGCCAGCACGGCCACAGATCACAAAAACAGCAGCAGTAGCCTGTTTCCATAGTACAGTTATAAGACAGCCCAAAGTCCAATGGGGCAGGGACCTAGACTGTAGCAGGGAAACTGACTGACCCCTAGAACATTTATTCCTTTACCTCTTCTCCCCTCCAAATCTCCAGGACCAGAAGACCATCAACCAAGGAGACCGATGTGATAGTTAAATGCAAGACATGAAAAAATCTAAAGCCTTGCAGAAAGAAAGATCTTATTATCTCCAAAGGGATAATAATCTGAATGGAATCATACCTCTCAATAGAAAAATTTGATGCAAAGAATAATAGAATAATATTTTAAAATATCAAAGGGAAAAAGTTTAAACCTACAATTTTATGCCCCCAAATTATTATATTCTGATGGTGAAATAAATATACTCTCTTAGGCTTATAAGGTCTCAGAAACTTTGCCACATGGCCTACTTTGGAAATATTATTAGAGGAAGTGCTTAAAAGGGACAAACATAAATCCAGGAGAATCCTGCAAAAGATACAGGAAATATAAATGATCAAATAAATTAGAAAAGTATGCTTCCTCTACAAAAGCAGGGTCCAAAGAAACAGTAAAAATATGTCTCAAACCAATTTAGTTCTAAATGCCAGGATGAGAAAGTCACTTACATGTTAAATGATGCTAAATTAGGAATTCAATAACAATGAATAAAATAAGAATGGCACAATTATGGCAGAAAGGCCAAGAGAAAGTCTGAGAAGTGTCCACTGAAGGAGGTTGTTCTTGACTGTTAGAATAATCAGTTTAAGAAATAAGGATGAAAACCAGAAGCAGTAGATTTATGAGTGAGTGAGAGATAAACACAGATAGCCAGTATAGCAAACTCTAAAAATCATCTCTAAAGGAAAGAAGAGAAAATCACACATGTAAGTTATTGGGGTTGTGAAAGGGCTTCTCAGATGAAAAGGAATTGTGTGTTTTTATTTATTTTATCATTACAAAGTAGATTGAGGTAGTTTTGAAATACATACAATCCAAATGAACAAATTAAGAAAAAAGGGAAGTGAAGGTGGGAAAAATAAAGTCATTGGATGTACAAAAATGCATACCTTAAACACTTGCAAAGATGGGGTGGAGGAGGGTGCTTAAAAATAAACTTACATAAACATGAATTTTATTTAGAATATCAACCTTCATTCACATAGGATGCTGCAACAGGATCTAGATGAGCTGGCTAAGTCTTTATCTTGGTCTATTATTTTTTATTCTAATGTCCTCATTACCTTCCACAGAGAATAGATGTCTCATGGATGAGAGATCAATTACTCCAACTTAAAGGCAGACAGAACAAAGACTGAAAGGATGCTTCCTAAAACACAGATTTTTTTAAAAAAGTCTTAAATTTAGTTTTTTTCCGTCTTGTTTCCATTGTATCTTTTATTCTTGCATATTTGCTAAATGACTGTCAACAGCATATTCAGTTGATATTGAAACCCTGCCAGAAGTCATGGCAAGAGCAGTATGAGGAGCCACTTAGTGAGTTCTCCTTGATTCTGTCCTTCCATATCTCCAGTAAAACACAAGACTTGTCTTAAAGAATGGTTTAAATATCAAAAGACACATTGCTTTTCATAAACCATGTACCTACCCCAGTCATTTTTCTTTCTTTCCTGGATTAGATGTCAAAGTCTTTCTGTAATATTCTTTGTTGATTTGCTCAGTCATACCTCAAATTTATGACACCTTCTGAGAAATACACCATTAGATGATATTGTTGTTGTGTGAACATCATAGAGCATGCTTATACAAACATGGATAGCACAGCCTACTATGGCTACATGGTATAGACTACTGCTCCTAGGCTACAAATCTGTACAGCATATTACTGCACTGAATACTATATATAGGCAATTATAAAACAATGGTAAGTATTCATGTTTATAAACATAGAACATGTACAGTAAAAATACAATATAAAAATAAAAATGGCACTTATGTATAGCACACTTAACATGAGTGGAACTTGCAGAACTTACTCTGGTGAATAAGTGTGAGTGGTGTGTAAGTAAATGTGAAAGCTTAGGCCATTACTGTCCACTACTGCAGACTTTATAAATTCTGTACACTTATGCTACACTAAATTTATTTTAAAATATTTTTCTTTCTTCAATAACAAATTGAACTTAGTTTACTATAACATTGCTACTTTATAAAATTTTTTTTAAACTTTTCAACTGTTTTCTAAGGTCAGTTAGCTTAAAACACAAACACATTGTACACCTGTACAAAATATTTTACTTCTTTATATTCTTATTTTATAAGCTTTTTCTATTTTTTATCATTTTTTATTAATGTTCAGATACAGTTGTCTCCATTTTCTCACCACTACTTTCCTTCACCCCACCTACCCCCACCTCCCACTCTCAATCCTAGGGTCATCAAAGAACATGAATAAAGGACCCATGGACAAAACCAAACTGGGGTAGCATTGTGGGTGGGAGTTTATTTATATTTGTTTGTTTGTTTTTTAAATTTTTTAAAGATTTTTATTTATTTATTTTTAGAGAAAGGGGAAGGAGAGTGGGAGAAAAACATCAATGTGTGGTTGCCTCTTGTGCGCTCCCTACTGGGGACCTGGACTGCAACCCAGGCATGTGCCCTGACTGGAAATTGAACCTACCACCCTTTGGTTTGCAGGCCCATGCTCAAACCACTGAGCTACACCAGTCAGGGCTAGCTTATTTATATTTTTAAAGTAAAATTTTTTTAACTGTTAAAAATTAAAACATTTTTGTTAAAAGCTAAAACACAAACACACACATTAGCCTAGCCCTACACAAGGCCAGGATCATCAATATCACTTTCTTCCATCTCCATTCTTATCCCACTTCCAGGTCTTCAAGGGCACATACCATGCATGGACCTGACATCTAGGATAAATATGCCTACTTCTGAAATTATGTCCTGAAGAACCCACCTTAAGCTCCTCTTGAGGAGGTGTCACTCTTTTCAGAAATACATCAGGGTAGTTTGCTTGATTTGTTTCCTTTTCTTCATCATAAATTTGTTTGTAAGTAGATAATGCATCATGGACAGTCCTCTCTATTAATGAAAATCATTTGGTGTTGAGGTCCATGTTTTCATTTTTTTTAATTTTATAAGGAGTAATTTATCTTCAAATACTTAACACACAAATTATAAATATTTTTAAAGGTTTTTAAAAAAATTGTTATTCTATTACAGTAGCCCCAATTTTCCCTCCTCTGCCCATCCCACCCCTCATTCCCACAGTTAATTCCCACACTGTTGTCCATGTCCATGGGTCATTCATACATGTTCTTTAGTTAGTTTGTGAAGGTCTATAAAGGCTTCTGCTAAACCCTTCACTGTGAATTGTCTTGGGGTTCTTCTTTTTCTTCTCCTGCAGTTTCCTTTTCTCTTACTTTTTCTTCACTTCTTATTCCAGTTCCAACAACTTCTCATTAGTCAATTCCTCAGTTTCCACCTCTAGGAACTCCTGAATATCAACCTCTTTCACACCCAAGTTAAAGTTGTTTGCCATCTTAACCACAATCTTACTGGTATTTGCAACCTTGGTACTATGACATTACAATAGCTACAATGGAGCTGATAGGTATTTTTCAGTTCCATTATAGTCTTATAGGACCACCATCGTACATGCAGTTCATCATTGACCAAAATGTCATTACATAAAACAACCCAGTTCTGTATTATACCCTACCTTTTTAGAGAAGAAAAAGTAAAATCAAAGTAACTTGCCTAAGTCATACAGCTAATAGTCCAAGCATCAGTGCTGAGATTCCTTCCAACCTTTTTTGTAAGAAAAAGTTAGATAACCAAGATCACACAGAGGGTTATCATTGGGGGAGGGGAAGGGGGGGAAATGGTACAGAGAATAAGTAACATAAATGGTAGGTAGAAAATAGATGGCATAGGGGTTAAGCATAGTATAGGAAATGTAGAAGTCAAATAACTTATATGTTTGACCCACGGACATGGACTAAAGTTGGGGAATGCAGGCAAGAAGGGATATGCAGGGTGAAGGGGAACAAAGGGGGTAAAATGGGCAACTGTAATAGCATAATCAATAAAATATATTAAAAAGAAAAAAAAATAGATACTGAGAGATAGTTCTCTAACTGCATATCTTTGGACTTTTCCTTGGATCTTTAAATGGCTGTTGCTCTGCTCTGGTATTTTCTATGCTATTTTGTCTGTTACTGATTTTTTTAAAATTATATTTTACTGATTATGCTATTACAGTTGTCCCATTTCTCCCCCATCACTCCCCTCCACCCTGTACATCCCCTCCCACCCACACTCCCCCTCTTAGTTCATGTCCATGTGTCATAAGTTCTTTAGCTTCTACTCTTCCCACACTATTCTTCCCCTCTCCCTGTCTATTTTCTACCCACCGTCTGTGCTACTTATTCTCTGTACCCTTTCCCCCCTCTCCTCCTCCCACTCCCCTGTTGCTAACCCTCCATGTGATCTCCATTTCTGTGTTTCTGCTCCTGTTCTAGCTGTTTGCTTAGTTTGCTTTTAGGTGTGGTTGTTAATATCTGTGAGTTTGCTGTCTTTTTACTGTCTTATTTCTGATCTTCTTTTTCTTAGATAAGTCCCTTTAACATTTCATATAACAAGGGCTTGGTGATGATGTATTCCTTTAACTTGACCTTATCTGAGAAGTGCTTTATCTTCCCTTCCATTCTAAATGACAGCTTCGCTGGATACAGCAATCTTGAATGTAAGTCCTTGACTTTCACGACTTGGAATACTTCTTTCCAGCCCCTTCTTGCCTGCAAGGTCTCTTCTGAGAAATCCGCTGATGGTCTGATGGGAACTCCTTTGTAGGTGACTGTCCCCTTATCCTTTGCTGCTTCTAGAATTCTCTCCTTCATTTTAATCTTGGCTAATGTAATTATGATGTGCCTTGGTGTGTTCCTCCTTGGGTCCAACTTCTTTG
>PVKU01003394.1:0-180410 GCA_004027475.1 Anoura caudifer | reverse complement strand
AAGAGTTCTTTCACCCTTCTTTCAGGCAGTCTCTCTTGCTCCCAGGCCACACAGCCAAAGGGAGCACCCCAAAGCCGTGTGGTCCTTCTTCTACCAAAGCTGTGGGGAAGGGGTCCCCACTCTGGAAAAGCCACGTGGCAATTCTCTGCTAAAGCCACATGGTGATTTTCCCTCACAGGGTTGTGAGGGTCCTAACTCTTGGGAAAGCACGTGGATTCTCTCTCCATGGAGCTGTGGGTCCTGCTCTCTGGTGAAACCGCCTGGATCCCTCCCGTGAAACCGACCCCCCCCCCTCATGGCTGCCACGCCTGGGTTTAAATCCCCACGCCAATCCTCCTCTGCAGCCCTATTTCTAACTCCTCCTACAATCGGTTACACCTGCCAGCATTCCTGTATATTTCCAAGGTTATTGGGATGCCATCATGAGTTTGGGCAGGTGTGTCCTATTTTCTGGAGCCAATCTTCTCCAAGCTCCCACGCAGGCGCTGTGACTTGAGGTTCCTTCCCCAGTCACGTCCTTGGGGAAGTCCTTTCCATCCCCCCTGGCTCAGAGCCTGGCCACAGCTGTTTAACATATCTATGAGACCAGTTAAAGGTTATAGATATGTTAAATGACCATTCTGGAGGTTATCTGCAAAACCATTGCTATGCAAAACAACTCAATGGCCCTGCTCCATTTGTCCCTTCCCCCAACTCATACCTGTGGGGGAGGGGGGAGGACATCTTATATGTCCCTCTAATATTTCCTGGACACCGTGAGTTCTGGGCCCCATTCCAACTCCCTTTTTTGGGGCCCCCCTCTTGGCTGCACCCTGTTACAACATGAAAAAGAAAAAAGAAACTGGATTTTTGGTTTACCTGTAGAACCTATTGTGTATACCTATGGTTCTAGTTTCTCTGTTTCTGTAAGTTTTTTGAACCGTAAAATAGGTTTCCTGTAGCTGCTGTATTAGTGGCTCTCCAAGCACCCACCCAGGGCAGTGGGAGAACGGGGACAGCCTCTCACAATCACACACCTAGATGAGGTCAGAAAAAAGGGGGTCTCCTGACTCCCAGTTACATATTATCCTGCATATCCTGTGTAACGAACACACAGAATAGTACATCTGTTAATCATTTGTGTAACCCCAGCAATCTTTACACAATTTGGGATTCATATTGATAAACAGGTCTCTAGCCGTTCCCCCGGCTAGAAGACAGAGCCAAGGACATAACCACCCTGATGGCACCCATCCTACCCCTCCACCACTTTTCAGAAAAGCATGGGGGACACATCATGGAGGAAAATATGGAGAGGAGCTCAAGAAAAGCCATAGAGCCCTGATCGGTTGGTTGGGCATCATTCTGTAAAGCGAAAGGCCACTGGCTCAATTGCCGGTCAGGGCCCATACCTGCGTTGTGGGTTTGGTCCCCAGTTGGGGGCGCATACAAGAGGCAACCAATTGATGTTCCTCTTTCACATCTGCTTCTCATCCTCTCTTTTTCCCTCCCTTCTCCTCTCTCTAAAAATAACTAAACAAAATCTTTCTAAAAATAAAAAAAAAGTTATAGAAAAGGCAAATGAAGACAATCATAGGTATCAGAAAAGACTGAGGAACGGTGAAAAAGTGTGCATGAGACAGAGAAGGGAATAGATGGTGTCCAATGCCAGGCCTTCCTCCTGTCCTGCAGAGCACAGCACAGGGCTAGACAATGAGCGCTTGGTGGGCAAAGCCACTGACTATTGTATAAGGTAAGGGACTTCAGGCATTTAATTCACAGGCTTTGGGGTTCAGAAGGCTTAGGATTCCTCAGAGCTTGTCCCCTCTCTCCCTTCCTCCCTTGTTACATTTCTTGTTCTTGTCCTCCTCTCCCTTCCCTCCCACCCTTCCCTCCCTTTTTCCTTATCTTCCATTCCATTCTAGAGTACTTTTATTCTTTGGGGCCACTTTCTCCTTACTGGTGCTGAGAGAAGAGGGTATGAACAGGAGGGAGAGGATGTAGGGAGCTGTCCGAGTGGGAAATGTGGATCTTTGTTTACAAGAGAAGCTAAAGGTATAAGAACACAGGCATTCCACCCACTCCCCTGTATTTCTATGCTACCTCCAACCTTTCTTTCTTTTTTATTGTTTTGTAATTGCTTGTGCCTATATGACCAAGCCTTGGTAATTCCCAACTTTGACCCAATAGCCTCATTTATTGATTTCTGCCCACTTGCCTCCAAATCCCATATTCTGAAAGGTCTACATTGTAAGCCCTTAAGGTCTGGGGCAATATTTTAATCATCTTTGTATCCCTGGCATCTAGAAAAACACAGGACACTCAATTCATATCTGTCAACTGGGTAAATAAAAAATGGAAGTTGTCTGGATAAAGTGGTAAGCCATGGGGTTGTTCTTATGCAAGACTGATTAAGGGCACAATGGGAAGGAATACTTAAATGAGGAGTATCCCAGGATTCAGGAATATCAGATACCAACAGAAACAAGGGAGTTTCGAGTTCCACTTAAGTTTAGTGATGCAGTTTCACAGTGTAGGGAGTAGATAGCGCTTTGCTGCAGTCCTTGGGTAATAAAGGCTGAGCATTATTTGTGCTGAAACTTTCATGAATAGTCACAGAGGATGAGAAAGTTAATGATCGATATAGTGGACTTTCTAAACATGGGGGGAAATAAATTAAAATTTGAAAAGCTGCTGCAAAGGCAGTACACCATTTTAATTCAAATCAGCATTGAAGCAAAGGGGCTGCTTTTTTTTTTTTTTTTTTTAAAGGGCTACCTCAATAAATCAGAATGCCGAAGTGGGGAGAGTACTTGGGAAGATACATTGGTGAACTTTTCCTCACACATCATTCTTCAGAAGGCTCTGGTTCTAGCTTAATCCCACTGGATACAAAAGGGTGCTGGTCCAGGCTCAACTCCAGGTCACTTGGACCCAGCAGTGTGTGAGTCAACCCTCAAATGGGCTTTACCGGACCAACAGCACAATATCCAGGCTCTGGCACCTATGAAGACAGTCAGCCAGCTGCAAAGAAACTAGTGTGCCCTGCCACCTTTTGTGCCAAATTGGAAAGCCCTAGATCTGCCTTCTGTACCCCAGCCACCGCCCCTTTGTTTGGTTTCCACAGGTCTCTGGGCGTGGGCTGGGTGAAATCCTCACAAAGGTGCTTGTTTCCTGCCTAGCTTCTGAGCTGCAGGGGGAGGTGGGAACTGGGCCTCAGTGAAGGGCAAGGGAAGACAATGGGAAGGTGGTCTAAGCCTAAAGTGTGCCAGCATGCAATTTTTAGAAACTTTTTTAAAAATAAAAAGAAGATAATAAAAGGAGACACAGGGTAGGGAGATTTTTTGAGGAAAATATCCATTTTAGTAATGTCTGTAAAATATAAACCACCTAAAAACAGCTAGTGAACCTCAATTATATGATGTTTTAATGCCACTTAAGGATGAGACTTCAACAGCACTAAATGTGATAGAATGCTGTGTTTCCTCCTCTTAACCCCCCTCTAATTTTTGTTATTTTAACTCTGCTTATGCCAATCTGTTTGTAAAGTTTGACCTGTCTTTCCTAATGGCTGTGATTAAAAGTGGAGGTTCCAACCTTTCATTACTCTCTGGTGATTGTATCAAATGCTCCAAACATGGCTAATCTCAGATTTCTAATGATACACAGCTATAACATGGGGGAAAGCATGTAAGCTGGAGAAGAAGAATAGAAAATAGGAGAGGGTTAAAATAACAAACCATAGTCTTCTGAGAATCGCGTGGAGCTACGTTTTGGTTCCCCTTTGTATGATTTCTTCCCTGTCCATTTAAATGTAAACCAGGCAAGTTCCATATCTCCGGGAAGCTTTTTCCCTTTAAAGAGCTCTTTACTATTTAAACAGATACTGGATAGATATTTCAATGCAGAGCCCACATAAAATCCCATATTAGGGATGATACCAAACTTAAAGAATGTTGTAAAATGAGAATGGAAAAAATGTACAAAATGAATTCCTGCCCATTTACATGCTTTCCGTCAGGCTACTAGATACCCAGCCTCTGTCTTTGTGTTAACACTGCAGATTAGGTCAAGTTTTTACCCCTCTGAGCTCTTTTCCTGTAAATGACGGGTTTTGATGTGAAACAAGCAACATGTCAAAGCGAGTTGAAAGATGTAGGCATTTTATGCCATGTCACAATGACAGGCCGGTGAATATTTGGGCCATTAGGGGCTTATTAGTGAATAAATGACCAGATGGTTCAGTGATGCAAGGAGATGGACAGAGCTGGGTGCTCCTAATCAGCACTGTCTGTACTTGATGTCAAATCACATGACACAGTAACCCATGGATACCAAGGAAGAGTTACCATTAGCAAGTCAATTTGATATCTGGGTGGTGTAAACAGACTTATAACCACACTTCAAGGCTGCCTCTGTTTTGAGAAAGGACAATACAGTAGCATATTAAAAGATACACACACAAAAACTCTAATTGTTATTTGGTAATTACACAAAGAGTTTCTATCTTAGTTCTTCCTTTTATCCTTAAGAAAGGAATGATGCCTGGATGCACAAGAAAAGCAATCATCAAAAATAAAGAAGTCAAATGGAGAGTACATTTACATGTTGAGTAAAAGACACGAAATAATAACTGTCAGCAGAGCGGGCCATTAGTGAAAAGATGCAGAGTGATCTTTCTCTCTCTCTCATGCTAGCAGGTGAAATACAAAGTTTAGGCACAGAGCGCAAACTGCAAACACTGTTTGCCTTTGCACACTGCATACTTTCCGAATGTTGATCACCTTAACAGCCACCTTGGGTTTTTCCTGTAGGAACATAGAAAAGTTTTTTTCTTAATTTTTATTGATTTGAGGGAGAGAGAGATTTGTTGTTCTACTTAGTTATACATTATTGGTTGATTCTTATGTGTGCCATGATGAGGAATCAAATCCACAACTTTGCATATTGGGATGATGCTTTAACCAACTGAGCTGCCCAGCCAGGGCTAGAAAAGTATTTTTGAAGGAGAATGCATGTTTCTTTTACCCCCAATCATTTTCAGTATTTTCAGAGTGACAAGCATTGCTTGCATGGTGAACACTCCCAGCTACTACTAAAGAAAACATTCACTCTTAAAACCTGAAGAAGAAACAGGCTGGAAACAAACTCTTACTTCCATGTTCTCTCAGAAACTTCTGGGTCCGAGGGCACAGATTCAATACATTATGCGTCTCTGATGGAAAGTGTGGACAGGCATTTCCTTGCAAGACCATCAGTTAAAGCAATTCAGTCTTAAGGGAGTGAAAACTAAATTATATTACTGTTAATTTTCTGTTTGAATAACACTTATTGTTTATATAACAGTTGTCATTCGCAAAGCACTTCGTGAGTATTGCATCTTTTAATTTTCTTTTTAGGAAAATATTGATAGTCTTTTGATAAATCCTTCCTGGGCATCTTCTATTGTATCTACTTCTGGACAGGATGCGAAACACTCACAGTTGCATTAAATGAGGTTTTTTCAATGGGCCCTATGTAATATTTGATGCCTATGAAAAGATTGTATGTCATATACATGTTACAAAAATAATTTTAAAAAATTGACATCTGTGATCCCACCATCCAATATAGGAACCAGAACATTATTAATAATGTTAAAGCTATGAATGTGCTCATCTCAGATCAGTGCTCCACACACCCCCCTGTCTATACCCTGCCCCCCACACAGGTAACTACCATCTGAATTCCAATTTTATAATTGCCTTACAATTCAAAAATAATTTGACCTTGCGGATATCTATTTCTAAAGGAGATATTTTTTTTAAATGTGCTTGTTTTATCCATTTATAAAAATGGGATCACACTGTATATGTCCTCCTGGGAATTGCTTATTTTTAGTCAATGACAGATTTAAAATTTAACCATGTTGTTTTATGTGGCTGAAGTTCATTCACTTTCACTATTTTATGTTTCATAGTGTGAATAGTCCACAACTGATGTATCCATTCTCCTGACTGTAGATATTTATTTGGCTTGTGTCCAGTTGGGGGCTATTACAAACAGTGCTGCAGTGGGCATTCTTGTAGGTAAATACTGGTGTACATGTGCGCACGTTTCTCTAGATGCGCAGCTTCTGGGTCATGGAGTGAATATATATTCCCATTAATGAGATAACGCCAAACCATTTTCTGAAATTTGACCAATTTACACTCCTACCAATAGTGTATGGGGAGCATTCTCATTGTTCCACATCCTTATCAACAGTTATTATTTTAATCTTGCCAATCTAGTGGATGTATAGTCACCCTCAACAGCCACCCTGAGAAGTAGTAATTATCTGTATTTTACAGATAGGGCTCAAAATCACGTCACTAGTAAATAGTAAAATCTGGACTTGAACAGAGTCTCCGCCTTACAAACCAGAGCTCTTTCTCTAACCCACATCGTCTTTCTCATCTCAGTCCCTGTTGACGCGGGCTCCAAATTTGTAAGCAGAGCCGACATCCTGGAGCAGTATTGTGTTCAGTTTAGGGCTCAGCCACTTGTTAGGTAAGCAACTTGGATGAATTTCATAACCTCTCTGTGCCTCAGCTGTCACCTCTGTAAATCAGTAGTAATAACAACACCTATTTTATATGACTGCTTATTATATATGGCATTAGGTTACAAGGGTTAAACAAGTTATTACACACACAAACACACACACACACACACACACACACACACACACACACACTTAACAAGACATTTAAATAAACACACACTCCGAATTCCAACCATGGGTAGAATTCAGTATATTTGCTCTCATTCAAATGCTTTTTTTCCCCCCATACAAATGGCTTTTTATTATCTGTCTTGAACTTCCATGTTGTGGGCTGGCAAACACATCTTTGTTTCATATGCATTTACACTAAAGCATTGAAAAGAACCTTTTAGCTTTAGCACCATGATGATTTGATAGCAGCACAATCAGGTTAAAAGCTTAAACATGGATTTTTGTAGGCTAGGTGATATCCAAATTCCTGTAGAGTACTTAGCGGAGTTTGTGTGTATGCATTCCTATGTGTGATGAAGTAATGTTGTCGTCTTTGCTAGACTGTTTCTAGTTTTAATCACAATTATATCCCCAGCTTTAATATTCGGTAAGTACTTGGTAATTAAATCAATGAATGAATTTAACAAGCAGATTAAGTGATATGTTTTGATGAATTTATATGCCAATCAAATGCTCCTTTTTTAAAAGGTCTACAATTTTAAATCTGAAGTCCTTGGAACCTGATGTGCTTCAGAATTTAGTATTTTTCCATTTAAAAAATTAATTTAGTGCATACATACTGCATATTGTAGGACATCCACAGCAGACATATATGAACCACCCAATAAACATACGAACATTTCTGTGGCAAAGCACACGGACAGGCACACATCGAGGGGTTTTCAGGGACCACAAGTAGCGTCACATTGGTTTCAGTCAAGCCAGCTAACAGTAGATTTGTGGAAATGCTTAATGTCTTCACATATTTTTGGATTGTAGAATTATAGGTTAAAATTGTGGGCCTATAATTTCTTAAAGTGTGGAAATTTGAATTTGTAACTCCTTGGTCCCCAATATAATATATTTTATTCATACTATGGTACATCTTATACTTCATTCCTTGATGTCCAAGAAAAACTATACTAGTTATAGTGCCTTGGCACTTATTTTAATGGGCTAGCAAATATCCTATCTGCCTTAGGCCGTAGAAATATATAACCTATCCTAGAAGAGGCATAGCTAAATCTTAACAAATAATAAAAACTATTCCAAAAATTAAGCATTGGGATTCTTTATTTAAGAGACTTATAATGTATTTTTTAAGATATCTTATTTATTTATTTTTAGACAGAGGGGAAGGGAGGGAGAAAGGGAGAGAAACATCAATGTCTCACACAGCCCCTGCTGGGGACCTGGCCTGCAACCCAGCCATGCGCTCTGACTGGGGATCAAACTGTGATCTTTTGGTTCACAGGCTAGCACTCAATCCACTGAGCTACACCAGCCAGGGCAAGACTTAGAAAGTATTTATTCTCAGTTGAGGGTGGGGGAGCATAAAGTGCCCATAGTTTCAAAATATATTTTTTCAAATTTTGGAGGTTTGATAATCTTTTCTAAAAAAGGGTATTTGTCTCAGACATGGAAGTAAGTTTTAAAGTTGATTTTAAAAATTCATAAAAGGGAAAGTTCACTGTATTTCATGAAGACCTAAATGGGGGGGCAGTTATTTTCAAGACCGTGAGAAGGCCCAGATTCCAGGGGCTTCTCTATTTTAGCCCTCAGGTAGGAGCAAGAATAGTGTTGTGGAAATCAGACAGGTGTGGTACCCAGTGTCCAATCAGGCGGTACATTTAAATTCAAGCTGGCCAAATATCCCACTCTACTTCCAAGGACATACACTTCTCCTCTGACAGTGTCATTGCAGTGGAACTGCCAAGGCAATGTCCCTTCTTTCGATCATCTTCAGGTATAATGTGTGAGTTCGATGATACCCTTTTTTTAAAGATTTTATTTATTTATCTTTAGAAGGGAAGGGAAAGAGAGAGGGAGACAAATATCAATGTACGGTTGCCTCTCGTGCATCCCCTGCTGGGAACTGGCCTGCAACCCAGGTATGTGCCCTGACTGGGAATTGAACCACAATCCGTTGGTTCACAGGCCCGCGCTCAATCCACTGAGTACACCAGCCAGGGCCAGATGATATCCTTTACTCGACTCATGGCCTGCACATGGTAAACTGTACTGACTCAGATGTCACATTGCCCGGTGAAAATCACAGCTTAGACTTTCATGAACCCTGTGCTGTAGGAGGGTTATTTCACTCTGTGTCTCAGTTTACCTATCTGTTAGCATGGATCATAATAAAGCCTAAGCCGTAGGGTTTTTGTGAGGATTAACTTATATTTAGTATTTGTTTCACTCATAATAAGGGCTCTATTCTTGCAAATTATTATTCCAAATTCAGGCTAATTCTGAGCACCAAGCACGTCCTCAGATCGTGTCAGTTATCTCAACAATAAGCTGTGGTCGGAACACAGTAACACTACCCATTATGCTCCCAGGAGACCTTCTGACACTTTCCAGCACCTCAGTTTTATTCCTATTATTTACTGCTTAAGGCTGAAGCAATGAGTTAATTCATATTAGGAGTTCTTTCTTTGAATAATATTTACTACATTATCAGTATCAGCTATCTTCAACTTAGAAACAGGTTAGGTACAAAAAGTTTATTTGTATGTGAGTTGACATTTTGAAACATTTTTCCATGGAGGCGGTGTTTTAAAAGAGTTTAGGTACCTGTGCCGACACAGTGAAAGGCAGCAAAGTGGGTTTCCATCCCCTATACTGGAGGGTCTCAGACAAGCAAAGCAGCTCACTTAGACCCAGGATCTACCTGTTTGTCTGCACAGACACTGCATGGGAGGGCGTGTTGATGGTTGAATCTTGACATCTTCATCTAGGAAGGAAAAAATTGAAAGTTAAGGAGGATGTTTGCTGTTCCTCAACCTTCTAGTCACCCTCTCAGAGAGCAGGGGTATGAGCTGTAGAAGAAACTGCCGCTACCAAGATGGTTAGAAACTTCTGGAAGCTTGGTAACTTCCCTCAGTTTCATTTCTCTATACTAGTTTCTTCACAGTGATTAGTAGGAATCTCCTTAAAACCAAATTCTCTTGGGAACCCACAAGGCAGAGGGAGGAATGGGAATTATATTCCACTCTAAAGCTAGCAAAAGGCTAGTGATAAGTGGGGGCTGGGAAAGAACCTCAAAGCATAAAATGGGAGGTGTCTATTATAAGACAGGAAAGCAGGCTGAGTCAATCTGTGCCACCCATGCGCCAGATTATGAAGGATGGACTACTTCTCTCTTTATGGGTAGTTTAGACAAAAACAAGCGGATGAGGTCACGTGAGGCTCCTCATCAGTAACATTAAACAGCCACAGTCTCAGAAGAGAAGAGTCTTACTTTGGTTCTCAACCTTGGCTGCATAGTAAAATCATCTGGGAATTTATTTTTTAAATCCCAGTAACCAAGCAGCTACTCAAACCAATTACCCTGGAACACCGTGATTGAGGCATCAGAAGTGTTAAAGTTCCCCAGGTGACTCTAAGGAACAGCTATGTTTGGAAACCATTTAAAATACCAATCTCCTGCATCTGTCCTAACAAAGATTGACATGGTATGTCCTCCCCAGAGCTCTGAAACACTCCACACTTGAAGCCTCTTACCCAGACTCCCATTTATAATTAAACGTCCTCTCCTCCAAAAAATCAGGGACAGGATTTTAGAATAGACTCAAGGAAGCTAATTATTCACATGATTTAATTTTCTAAGAAAGTAAAAATTTCAATCACAGTATTCAGTAAATATGGCAAAATAAAATACTTGAAACATTTTATGTGCAAACTCAAAGAGTGTCCTGGAGATGAATTTGCCCTGCCATGTGCTAGACACAGTGCTAGGTACTGGGGAAAAAACAACTGCAAATGTAGGTACAGCCCCTGCCAGGATGGTGGCTTAGAGTCAGTGATGGTGGAAAGAGTTAGCAGGGGAAGCAGCTAGATACTGTTGACCTTAAACAAACTGACAGCCAGGTATTTCTCCAGCAAAATGGGTTTATTCTGGAACAACACAGAACGGTAACTTGGGACACACAGTTTAAGTTCAGACAAAGGAGGGAGAAAAACTCTCTTATGGGCTTGGGAAAGGCTTTTGTAAACAAAGAGTCCATTGGTGGAAACTGAAAGTTTAAAGTATAGTGACTTTTCATTGGCTGAGCTATGGCAGCCTCCTATTGGTGGAGTTGTTACTGGGAAAGGAGGAACCTTTTCTTCCTTCTGCTGAGGGGTAATGTACTATCTTTTCGTGTCAGAGATGCAAGGCCTGCCTCTTCCTGTTAGGCTCAATAGTGTGTTAAGTGACATGCACATGCGAGTTCTTCTCTCTTCTAGTCTCCTGACTCCAAATTTTATTCATTTATTTTTTTTAAGATTTATTTTATCTTCATTTGAGAGAGAGAGAGAGATGGGGAATGGGGAGCAGAGAGAGAGAAAGAGAGAAACATTGATATGAGGGCAAAACATCAATCAGTTGCCTCCCCAGCGCCCCTGACTGGGGATCCAACCTGCAACCCAGGTATGTAACCTGGCCAGGAATCAACCAGTGACCCTTTGGTTACAGGACGACACTCCAGTTTAGACACATGGGCCAGGGCATCCTAACTCCATTTGAAATGAGGTTTCTGCTTATTAATTTTATAATATAAACTGAGTGCCTGACCAGCCAAAGCCCACCAAGAAGCAAGGAGTTACACTGGTGAAAACTGGGTCATCTGTTTTAAATTACTGTTTTCTGGGTCACAAACATTGTTCCCATGAGCGTAGTATTGCTTGGCAGATGTGGCAGTGTCCCCTCAGCTGAACTATGTTTGCTAAAGGTGGTACCTCCATGTATGTTTGAAGTGGTCTCATCGGCTATCCCTGTGACATATGGCCTTTTATACTAGGGGGGCCGGCCTGTGCCCTCATGAGCCTGACTGTGCACAGGCCTGTTTGCTAGCCCCCACTCCTGGGATAACTGCCACTATTATATGTGGTCTTACTTAATTACTCAGAATTAGTTCTCTGTTGATTTGTGTTTTTAGGAGAGAGAATTGGCGGCTGCTACCTTCAGAGACATTCGGTCTGTCATGTGATTAGTGTGTCCACATCAAGTCTCTCACATCTCAGTTGCTTCAGGGGCTTAGGAACTGAGTGTTTCGTGGTACAGTAAGTATGTCGTTTCTTTCTGCTTTGACATGGTTAGAGTCTCTGGTGCTTATTGGCACAATCCCCAAGCTTCCTGGAACTTGTGTTGTTAAGCATGCAGCGGGGTCTGACTGCTGAAAATACAGAGCACATTAAGCAGGCAAAATCAGCCCAGGTCTTGAAAAAGTCTCTGCATTGAAAACAAGTAGCTGTAGATGATTCTCTTAACATACTTGACACTGCACGCCTCTCCAGTTCATCACTGCAGAAAATTCTAGCCATGTGAAACATGTAATCCCCCTTCTCCTGGTCCCCTCCCCACAAGGGCTCCACATATATGTTATGATCAATCCTGACAATGCTGAGAGCCACGGATTTCCGCAAAGATGTGTTCCTGTGTCAAAGAACTGCAGGTGAGAGGAGAAAATGTGCAAAAGACAGGTCGCAAGTGAACCAAGCAATTGTCAGATAAGTCATCTTAAAGTTCTTTGCAAGTATTTCCTCATTTAGAGAACAATCTTATGGTCTAAGTCTACTGCAGATAAAACTAGGAAGCAAACAGTCCATCAGGACAAAGTGTGGGCTTTTCTAGTCTACATAAGCAAGCACTAGCATCTGGGCTTTAAACAGGGTCTAAATGACTCAGGTATTTCTGCTTTACAATTTTTAAAGGAATTTAACTGGTGACATAAGGCCCACAAAACCACTAGTTGAGAAAGATGTCCAACTTGTGAAGTCAACTATACAGTTGTACAAGTCTTTGGCTGTTTGCTCTCAGAGCCATCCCTTGCCCGTCACCTGCTCTGCTCTATACCATAAGAAATTAAGGAAACTATATGCTGAGGTTCTTGTGCCTGCCAGTTTGCAGGCAGGGCCAACTAAGTGCTGGTACTGGCGGTGGGGAGAAGTCAAGATGTTTCTCCTCTCTGTTTCTGGCGACATCTTCTTAGCACCTACCGCTTCCATGGCACCATTGCTTGCCAAACAGACTGGCCTTCTGTAGTCCCAGCTCCTCCTCGGCAGACCCGCACAGTTCACAAGCTGCTGCACCGTACCACCTCCTTCCCTTGTCCCACCAACTCTAGGAGAACGAATATCTTCCTGTGCTTGTTTGTCTGAGTGTCTCTGCTGGACTTCACAGCTCTCCCATCACCCATGTAGCCATTTCCTTGTGTGACAAATTTCTTGTTTTGAGGTACCTGGAGTGATTTCTGTTTCATTGGCTCATAATAATATTTTACTGTTGCAAGTAACTAAATTGCATTATCTATGGTAATTCTGTATCTAGATACTTAAAAATGAAAAAGTTATTATTATGAGCTGAATTGTACCCCCTAAAATATGTTGATGCCCTAAACCCTAGTATTTCATAATGTGACTATATATGAAGATTGGGTCTTTAAAAAGCAATTAAGATGAGGTGAGGTTAGGGGTAGACCCTAATCCCATCCTGAGATGACTTTATAAGAAGAGATTAGGGCATAGACACAGAGAGAATACATTTATAGACCACCTACAAGCCAAGGAGAGGGTCTTGGAAGAAACCAACCCTTCATCACCTTGATCTTAGACTTCCACCTTCTAGAACTGTAAGGAAATAAACTTCAATGTGTAAACCACCCAGTCTGTGGCTTATTAATACTAACAAATAAATATAATTTCTTGAAATTTAGGGTAAACTAGTTAACTCTTAGCCCCAGTGTCCTCATCTATAACATGAGGGTAATTATAATAGTCAGGTTATAATTACTGAAAATTAACTGAGAGAAGCTTAATGTAGCACCTGCTGCTGTGCTCCTCAAATGTTGGGTATTATTCAGAAGTGGGTTTGTAATGTTATTCAAGGAAGGGAATGCAGTGTGACTTTTCTAGAATGCCTATGACCACCCACTGGGTCTGTTTTGGGTCAGCCAGACAAAGCTTTTTTACTGGTTACTGCCTAGAAGTCTCTGCCCTGGAACTCAGATGCAGAGTCCCAAGCACTGATGCCTACAAATGTCCACACCATGGAGACAAAAGGAACCACCTACCTGGAAGCTTTTGCACTGGAGCTCAGCCAAATCCCTGGGCAGCAGCTTATCTTTGTCACCAGCTGCAGCCTCCCCCTCCTGCCTCATTTTTACTCACATCTTTCTCCTTCTGCAGTGTTGTGCCTAATAATTTGGGGCATTCAGTTTTCTTTTCTACGTGGGATCCTTGAGTCCTAGTACGATGCAAAAGACTAACTAGTACTCTTTCTGTGAGAATATTTATATTTGTAGCCTTCAGCTAAAGGAATAAAGCTCTGACAGTGTAATTTGGGGACTAAGTGAAGGATATTTGGAGCACCTTTCCATAGAACTATGATGAAGAAAATACAGTAAAAAAAATCTAAAGATAGAGGATGCTTGGGTTTACTTAGCTAAAGTTGTGCGAAAATGAGAAAAAAAGTGGGTGATCCCTTATAAAGAAGTATTTTTAATGAAGGCCACCTTCTTTCATTAGTAAACTCAAGCTTGCATCTTACATGTAAATGGAATATTTATCATCACCAATTTATTATTAAGTGTCTTCTAGGTGATTGATACTATATGGTTACTTTCCAACAAAAAGAAAAGGAAGAAGGAAGGTGGGGTATAATAAAAACAAATAGAAGCTCAAAGCATTTTGATCCACTTTATATTTTAAAAGCAGAAATTTTTGTCTTGTGATTTTTAACTTCCCAGTGGTTAGTTGCCATATGGTACTAATTTTCCTCATGGAATGTGAAAAATAAATGTCAACTCTTGAATCACAATCGCTAACCTTAGAGCTACACCGAATATAATGGTCTTCCCTGTACATCAATCTCTGTTTTTAGGGGCAGGGAGTTTCTGCTAAACCTTTATACCTCTATTAAATAGTTTGCCTATTCCTGGGAAAGAAAGATCTCAGAATTTTGTTTCCATGTTGTTTTCACCACTTTCCCACAAAATTGGACAGAATTCGTCTGCCTTCTATCTTGAGATGACTTCAGAGTTACCTGTTGGCCCAAGGGTCCCTTAGAAGAATCCCTGGCTGGTTAGAAAGTTGACCATTGGACTCCAGACTGTATTCCCTAGCTAGATTATGTTTTAAAAGTAATATTCAAAAATAATAGAGTTGCTATACTGTGATTTTGCTAAGCAAACTTACTTGGTAAAATAATGAAGAAAACTATAAGTCCACTTATACTGCTCAGGGGAAAATCACATTCCCAAAGATAATTTCATTTAAAATGTATGTTTAAAACATGCATATTGCTAATAAGCTTTCAATTGTCAATAGTTAGTGCTTTATGTTACTTTTAATTGTTGATTGACATAATTATTGATTTTCCATAGTCTAAAGGAAAGTTTTATCTTGACGTTGTATAGGCCAAAGTGTCGTGCTTTGGCTGCGGTTGCCCACCCTCTACCGCTTGCTCTCTCTCGTCCTCCCTCCCTCCCCCCTTCTCCCTTCTTCTTCATTTTACTATGGATATAGTTTGATATACCAGTAGTGATCGAGCAATCTTAAAGATATAATATGTGAACTATAAAGAAAATATTAAATTGGAGGAAGTAACACATTTGCTTAATTAAGAGGACAAACACTGAGGAAAAACACCCAATATTGCTGCTTCCCCATGGTCATGGAAGTTAGCATGTGTTTCATAATTCAAACAACTTGTACAAGAACACCGATTGCCATTTTCTTAATAGGCATGGCCATTCATTGAATGGCCATAAGGGCCTTGCTCTAGTTAAAGAATCATTCAGTAATTGAATATCAGCTCAGTTAGCAACATGTTATAAAATAAATCAGACACCAATAAAAGTACAATAGATTTGTAAGGGGTCAGGAGGTATTACTGGGCTTCTTATACAAGCCGGACTTTCATCTGGGTCCTTTTTCTCTAATATGCCATTTAAATCTCATACAACCCTTGAAATATGTGGTATTATCCTCATTCCAAAGATGAGAAATTGAAGCTCAGAGAATCAAAATAAATCAGTGCCAAAGGCTGGTCTTCTTGCCTCCAGGCTGGTGGACCACCTCTAATCTGTTCTCTGGCTTAAAAACATTTAGGGAATTCTTCTGACATTTAGAACAAAGTCTAGACTTCTTACCAGGTTTTTCAAGGTCCTTCACAATCTGGCCCCTTCTGGTTATCTTCTCAAACTGCAAAACTTACCACCTCTCGCTCAAAACTCTGCTTTCGGTCATGCCAACCATTTTTTACTCCTTCAATACGCCAGGGTTTCTTTTGCCCTGGATTGTGCTCAGGCTGTTCTGTGCCTGGAACATCCTTGCACCACCCTTCCCTGTGCTCCCCCATGACCTGGCTGATTCTCACTGGTCCTTCGAATCTGAACTTGGTTACCACTTCCTCCAGGAAGCTTTCTCTGCCCCGCCCCCAGCACCTGTTAGGTGGTGCCTGGTTAGGTCCTGCAGCCCATCATACTGTCGCACACACTGCCTTAACATTGCCTGTTTCCTTGTCTTGACAGTAAATTCTGTGAAGGCAGAAGCTGAGGTTGTCAGGTTTTCATGGCATCCCAGCACCTTGTATAGAGTAGAAAATAAATGTTTATCAGAGGACTGGATGATTAAGTGAACGACATTTGTACTTGGAGAACTTTGTGTTAATGCCAACACAGCAACAATTCTGTGGCAACTGTGTCTGGAAACACACCATTTAGTGGGTGTCATGGCAGTGTGTCAGGGAACATCCAAAACTGTTGGCATAGAGTAGCTTTCTGAACCATCCATTTTACTTGACAGATAAATTTAAAATAATTTTAATAACATGCACATATGTTAAATAGACATACAAAATGCATATGACTCTTTATAATAAAATTTATGACTTCCAAAAATTTCCCATTGGGTGTGAGGTCCCCAGGTAATCTGTTCTCTGTGATAGTCAAACCTTATATAGAAGGTTGCAGTCTTTTGGGGGAAGGATTTAAGATGGGCAACATCAAACTTCTAATCCCCCAATGAAACTGTGCTTTGAGTAATATTTGAAGGTAAAGTTCTGTTTAATCTGGGGAAGACTACAAAGTATAAAGGTTGCCTTCACCTGGTTTGGAGGCTGTCACGCAGAAGAGGAACAGATAAATTCTTAGAAGTGCATCTTTAGAAAAAAGACCAGGCCCATTGGGCAGAAGAGCTCAGATTCAGCTCAAAGTGAGAAAGAATCCCTAGGTTATCTCTAGACTGTGGCAATATAGGGTATTTTTTTCCTTTAAATCCTCTTCCATATGTCCTACATGTTCTACCACAAACTGTACCAAGGTATCAGATGGAATTATTCAAAATAAGTTCATATAACCATTCATGAAGAGTACACAGAGAGAATTACTAATTTGTGTGGAACACAACAATCTGTCTTTACTGTAAAATTATGTAAGTCTCCAACAAAAACTTAAATAAGTGGGGTTTGCTTCTATCTGTTTAGGGTTGCCATAGGTACAACCTGTGCAAGACTTTTTTTTCTTCTTACTTTCAAATTTAGATTACAGTATTGTTTTAGATTTGCACTAATCCATACTTGGTGCAAAAAAAGCTAGACAATGCATTGCTATGGGAAGTGAATGTCCCCTGATCCAACTCTCCATACATAGATTCTCAAATGTTTTATACAAATATATTAGTGGGATCATACTATAACTATCCTGTGACAACTTCCCCGTGTGTGTGTAATATGTATGTCATGGGCATCTGTGCATACAATAGATTTTTATTATCTTTTTAAATTGTTGTGACATCCCACTGTCTTGATGTATGTAATTCAACTTTTTTAACCAGTTTTCTATTGATGGACATTTGTTTTGAAGCATTGTTGTAACAGTAAACATTTAATAATTAGTTTAGCTCACTTTATCAGAAGATTTACCATGAAACAGACTAGGCCTCTACACTGAAGTCCTGGTGACCGGAGAACAATTAACAGCGACTGTGTCAGAGAATGTGCAAGGCAATCGGCACAGTGTCTTCCTGGACCATCCATTTTACTCAATGACAAATAAATTAGAATATTAAGATTTTTGATTAATAAAAACAATTCAGATATGTTATACAGAGGAATGCAAAGTATATGCAGAACTGTATGGCAAAGCAAAAACCTCAAAGACAATCTCCCATTTTGAGTTAGGACCTCCGGCCTTCAAAGATAAGTTGACTTTCTTCTACCATTAGAGATATTTCAGTGGAAAAATCTGCGAAGTACTGTTTAAAATCTTTGGAATCTTTTAAATGCCTGAGAGGATTCCAGACAAACTGGGACTAATTATAATGGCTGAACTAGGTTCTTAAAATAGAAGTGAGGCAAGAGCTCTCAAGATGGGTTCCTCAAAGTCAATGTGAGGACACAGAAGAAAGGAGAGGGTAGGAGGGCAGAGTGAACCCTTTCCAGTTAGCCTAATGGTCGGATCAAGGCCAGATGTAAAAATTGGTTTGTGTGACAACTCAGAACAGAGTAATTTTCTGCATTCACAACAGAAAATATAAGGTTATCTTTACTGTGGGCTTTTGTGGTTCTTTTTAAAGGAATTCTCATTTTTGTAAGGCTAATAGACTTTTCAAATAGTGAATTCATAACTAGAAAGTCAAAGTTCAATCGTAGCTTATTCATTTATCTTATTTTACTTAAACAGAAAACTCAAAAGCTCTAATGAAAGAACATTTGAAAAGACAGGTAAACTCTTGTTAATAATGCTAGCAGATGAGAGCACTTACCTTAGCCTTATTTCTCTTGCCTGATTTCATCTGGTGGTTTTAGACTTGCACTAAAATGTGGGAGGGTTTCCCACTTTCTTAAGCACCTCCAATTCTGCATATGGCAAAAATAGTTGCTTGTTACTACCCATAGATGTTTTTGTTCTCCTCAATAAGCCTGCAGAGCAGAGGTGAGTTATGTTTAAAAAGGAATCATTTTGCCTGTCAGACACTTTACATAAAACAGCCTTTGAATTCTGAAGGGTTTTAAAGATGAGTTCTAAAATCCTACAATACACCTCTAAAATAATGTCAAAAGCAAGAGAACTGATCAACCGACCTCCAGCTCTTACTGTTTGAAAACATTTCTAAGTGTTTAACAGTATTTAACTTATGTGCATTTATTTCCAACTATGCTTATTTTAAAATTATTACTTTAGACTAGGTAAATGGAATTCAATAGAGATGAACACACCATCCATCATATTTTGTGGACCTACATAGCCGAACACAATAATATTCAGTATAATTATGCTGCCTAATATTCTCCTGAAATGTGTGTCATACATTATCATATGCTAATTGTGCATAATTAATGTTAACTATTCATGGGTGCAAGATCAATTAATGAGTTATAAAGTAAAATTTACATGCAAAAAAAAGGAAGAAAAGCTTCCCCATACAAACAGAAGAACAGAACCTTTATTCTCGAAGGCATGTTAAAAAAGATTATAAATGAATTGACCATTTGGATATTAGAATGTATACAGTAAATAACGTGTAAAAATGCAATTGTTTCAGGTCCCCCGGGGAAAGCAGCAGTAATTCTTCCTCATGTGAGAAGCATGGAAAGAATGACATCAAAAGCGGCTCAATCAATATATTATCTTCAGAGCAAACAAGGGAGCTATAGACGAGGGCTATGGATGGGTGTTATAGATGAGGGATTCTGTTGTCATAACCACTTGGAAAACCTGGCAGGATGTGCATCCAATTCATAAAATAAATAGTCAACTTATTATTCAGGTTTAGCTCAAATTTTGGTGAGCTTGGCAAAATTTGTCACTGCAGAAATGGACTGTGAACTCAAAGAAAAAGGCTCATTTTAAGAGGCTGCTCTCTCCAGAATTGAATAGAAAGCAGGGAGTGAAGTGCCTCATCCCCAACTTTCATTAACCCTCAGACTAACAGGAAAGGCTGTATACATTATCGTGCCTGTCTCTCGTTTCCCCTTTGAGGTACTGAAGCGAAGCCAGAATAAGTATCTTGTTTAACGTGAATGCACAGTTCAGTGCAAAGACTGCTAAGAGAACCCTAAACCTCCAGCTCTTTTAGTCCAGTGTGTCTCCTAGTTCGCTTTCCCCAGGCATCCAATTTCAGATAATCTATGCGCTCCTTCACACTTTACCTATTAGCGCGACCATATGTTGCTGGTTTTCTGTTTTTACAAAGAATTTTGTGTAACTCCCTTTTCCCTGCTGTAGTTGTTATTATTAGTACGCTTGACCTGATAATTCTGGCCTCTGATCTTCCAGAATAGGTTTGTTCTTTCCCACCCACTTTCAAACTAGGTGTGAGTTGCTTTGGTCTATTGTCTCGAATGGAAGTGACAAAAAGCAGACTCTGTAGGAAGGAGCGATAAGAAGCAGCAGGTGATTTGCCACACTGCTCTCATGATCATTAGAGACACACATAAAAATGAACCCTCCATCGGCCAGGATGCCCCAGTGCTTACAAGGAACAGAGGCCTCCTGCCCACCTTTGGTGCACATGTGATGTGAGCAGGAAATAAACTTTGTGTCAAATCACTGAAATTTGGGGGTTGCTTGTTAGTGCAGTATAATCTAGCATATCCTGGATGATAACTGTACAAGGTAAATGTACAAAATAAAATCTAAGCTTCTTCCACTTGACATTAAAGACATTCCACCATCTGGTCTCAACCTATCTTTTACACATTCGCTTAACTTGTTGAGAGCTATGGTGCGCCAGCAACTCTGATAGTTCCTGGGTCTTCAAAGATGAAAGGCCCATGCCTTCCATGGGGAGATGTATGTGCAGTGGAATTATTACAACGCAACATGCTATAGTTAAGCTAATACTGAGGTCTAGTCAGAACAAGAGAGATCATTTTATTCTTCTCCGGGGTGATGTTGGGAGCAGTGTAGAACATTTTGTGCAAGGAATAGTCAGCATATGAAATAGCACAAAAGCAGTTGAAAGCAAAGTATGTTCAGAAAGCTGTGCATGACTCAGTGTGGCCAGTGCATCTTCCTGCAGGACGCATCTACACTGGTACATGGCCATGCCTGTGTGTCCCTGTTGTCTCCCCACTGATTCCCCCAAACCATTGTAGCTTCCGGAGGGGTGGGCTGGCCACAGATGTCGGAAGTCTTTATTTTGTACTAGTATCAATTTCATATGGGCCTTTAAGCTTAGACATTTATCTTATCTCCAAAAAGTCAATTCATACAGTCACAGGGATAACTGATAGGATTCAAAGATGGTGTTTATTATATCTCTTTAAATTAGACCACTCCTATGGAAAACTAGACATAATTTTTGTAATATAACAATTATCCAACAATAACAACTTCACAACATTGCATTTTCTATGAAACAAGCATTCAAAGTAAACATTAAAATATACCTTAATTTCTGTAACTCCTGCTTTGTAATTTCTTATTTGCTTTTGTCATATACTAGCATCCTTCAGGAGAGACAGCAAAGATCAGGGTTTCTCTGACCAGTGAAAACCTTTGGGTAGCTGCCCTGCCTTCTTCACATGTGAAGATTCCAACATGCTGAGAAAGGCCCGCATGCACAAGCTCAGTGTCACCTCCTCGGCGAAGCCTACCTTGACATGTGTTACTTTTCCTCTTTGATCCCTCAGCATTCTGTGTGTAAACTCTGCTTTATATGACATTTCAACCTATCCCTGATGATAAGTAGTAACTTCATGTCTTTGGCTCCAACCAGGGGTCAGTAGTATCTTATGTCTGTACACCTTATGGCACGAGCACAGTGCAGGGCAGAATAGGCAAGCAATATACACTGAGCTGACTTGAGGATGTGCACAAAACACCCAACAGTTACAAACAGCGGGGACACTGGTAAGAAAACATTTTTCCCAGGGAATAAACCCCATTCTCATTGTAACCAGGTATAAATTCTGTATAAATACTAGGATAGATGGACTCTTCCAATAAGAACAAATAGTGAAATCAAACTCTAAAGAAAAATTCAGTGGCATCCTCTACCATATGATTTTACAAGTTTGAAATCCCTTGTCTGAAACCTTTGGACCAGGTATGTTTCAGAATTTAAAATTATCTGGAGTTTCGAAAGGCAACATGGTGCATGAACTTATACAACATCCCCAACAGAGCATGGAGCAGCACTCCACAATGAAAACGTGAATATTTCTACAGAAAAAAACACATGCATGTTCACAAAAAATGGAAACTATAAAGATATAAGTAGCCTCATGTTGATTTGGGTCAGGTTTTGTTGCCTAGTAAGTTCCAAAAAGTTGAAGAGTTTTGAGTTAGAGTTGTAGATGAGAGACGACTGGCCCTGTGCTCCTGAGAGCGGCTTATCCAGCGCCCAGAGAGCCCCTGGTCAGTGTTGGGGGTGGTCTGTATCCAGTCCATCCTTATCAGATTTGCATTTCAAATATTTATTGCCCCACTACTTTACAGTTTTTAGGCAACAAGCAATGAAATTTAAGATGAGCCATTGTTTATCAGACATAAAGATTTTTTAGTTAGAAATTTAAACACTTGTTTATTTTGAAAAGGATCTTATTAACAAAATATTGATATATAGTACAGACTAGATCTAATATGGAGTATTACACTCCTTTTACAGACAGATATGAGTTAAGTCCTGACAAATACTGGTTTAAAGGTTTGGGTCCTATTAAACAGATCCTTGGAATAACATAAAGTGTTTTCTCCAGATACCAGGTGCAGTCTCACCAAGACTGTGGAGGAGTCTCGGGCCATTGGAGGAGCGCTATGAGACAGTGCATCTGGCTGGTGTGTCACACACACACATACACACATGAGTTTTTAAGTGCTTTGCTATAAACATCAATTTAACACACACACACACACACATACAATCTCAGTGCTATAAATTTATTTTAAAGAAGCACCATTCTGACCATATTTTCTCATCAGTTTGCCTCAACCCTAGCCGCCAAGTTGGCTTCACGGTGTTTCTGTAGGCAGAGGGCGTAAGCCGTGCCAAGAAGAATGCCTGGAAGACTGCGCACAACTTTCAAATCATTTCACGCACCCTTCCCTTCCTCTTGGGCCAGGTTCTTTTAGTCCTAGGCTCGCGGAGCCAGGCTAATGAGTAGGACTTCTTTATAAAAGCTCTAATCTGTGAAATGTGACTTTTCAGAGTTCTCACGGGTATAAGTATGGGTGGCCTGGGGTTTTGAAGTAAATGTCACAATAGCAGGCTGTTTTGTTTTTCTCTGTTTTGTTTTAGGAAACTGCAAATGGCCATAGCAGCTCTGGGGGAAGATGTGTGACACTTTTGGCAGGCAACACTTCTGAATGTATGATTTATAAAAAAGATGCATATATCTGTATTTCAAAACTGTAACCAAAATAACACATTTTCTATTTACACGTTCTAAGTAACTTGAAAGTGAAGAATTGAGATCTTTGCAGAAGCTCAAAAAATATTTGCTACTGGACTTAATTTCAAATGGCCTTTACATCAGAAAATGCAGTGAAGTATTTTCAGGATGAGGGTCAGTCTAATTTAAATCCTAAAGCAAGGAAGATGGGGTGGATTTTGGTGGGAACAGAGATTCTAGAAAGCAAGGCCCTACGCGGAAATTGCCTTTTCAGCTTTCTAATCTGGGAACTATCAGGAGCTTGGTCTGGCTCCGGCCCCAGCAGGCACAAGCACAGGCAACAGCTCTGCTTACTGTGGGCATCTAAGGCCCGGAGCCCAACAGCAGGGTTTGTGGGCAGCCTCCTGCTGCACACCCGAGTGCTGGGCTGGGGGAACTTGCCAGCTGCTGTTGCTGGGGGCAGGCTGAGGCAACTTGTTTTCAAAGGGCGAGAGCAGGGGTCTCGTCTTTACAGCAGAATTTTTGCAGTATGTCCTTGAGCTGAGAACTAACAGGGAACACCAGACTTCTGTCCAGCCTAACTTCTGGTACGAGGGACTCGGTTTCCAAGTTCAAGTGAGGTAAAATGAAAGAAAAACAGGGAGCCATCAGGGAACCATTTGTGTAGGCACCAGCCCCATGTCAGGTCGCTGGGGGCTTGAGCCTTTCACGTTTTCATTCGACTTTATCCTGAGTGCAGACACAGGTTTGGCCAGGTAAGGAGCTCAGAAGACTCTCCCAGCAGGCCTCCTCCCGCCTGTGGCATGTTGTATCCCCAGAACCCCCTGAACCCTGGGTGGTAACAGTCGGCCAGTGGTTACAGTTGTTAATCTTATAATTGAAATTTAAAAGGGGCTTGCAGCTGTCAGGAACGGATTTAACAGGGTGTCTCTGTTCTAATATTGCATGCGGCTGCGACTTTGTAATTGTGCGGTGTGTTTACAGGCATCACAAAGAAGGGGAAAGGAAGGAAGCAAATAAAGAAACCCCTTGGAACTGTTTGTAGGGTTTGGGCCCTTAAGGCAGAAAGATATTTTGGCCAAGGGTCTCGAATAATGTCACTGAACCAGAAGGATCTGTGGTTTGGGAGGTTGAGCTAAACTACATTATCATGTGTTTTAAACCCACCTGATAAGTCAGGTTTGAGGGTGGCATCTAATGTTCTTCGTGGCGATTGTGCATAAGGCTGTCCTCCATTATAGTGGTCCCCAACCATTTTGGCACCAGGGACCGGTTTTGTGGAAGACTGGGGTAGGGTGGGGTGGGGTGGGGGCGGGTGGGTGCAGGGAGACAGGAGGCAGAGCTTAGGTGAGCTTCACTGGATGCCTGGTTCCTAACAGGCCACCACTCCTAACGATGCCAGGGGTTGGGGACCTGTGCTCTATTATATCTTCACTAGAGATTCTAACCTTCACTTACAAACTGTCCTCTGCCAAATGCTTTGTTTTTCCTTCGATTTCTATGACATTTGCTATCTGCGATGCCATATCCATAGCTGCCTTTTATATTCCTAAGGCAACTCTTTTACTTGTAATCTCCCCATGTCACTTCATCTAGATCTGTAGTTAAATAGGAGTTAAATCTGTAGTTAAGTGGCACTTGTCTCCTCCTGCAGCCACAACTGCTAAGCTTGAGCCCACAGATCTGATCTTGTTTCACGCTTTCTGGGCGTTAGGTATCTCTGCTGTCTTAATGGTCCTCTTTCTTTTCCTAACTTTATGCAGCAGTTTCCCTTTTTGTTCTACTAACACTAGCATATTAAATGCTATAATTTTGTCTTGACAACCAGTGACTTAAAAAAATCGTATGGACAACTAATTTATGGCAAAGGAGCCAAGAACATACAATGGAGAGAGGAGTCTCTTCAATAAATGGTGTTGAGAAAACTGGACAGCCACATGCAAATGAGTGAAACTAAACCACTGTCTTAACCTGTACACAAAAATGAACTCAAAGTGGATGAAAAGCTTGAACATTAAGACCTAAAAGCATAAAATACATAGAACACATAGACAGTAAGCTCTTTGATATTGGTATTAGTGATTTTTTGTATATTTGACTACAACACCCAGGGAAACAAAACCAAAAGTAAACAAATGGAACATCAAAGTTAAAGCTTCTGCACATTGACGAAAACCATCAACAAAACAAAAAGACAACTTACTGAATAGAAAAAGATGTGTGCAAATCATACATCCAATAAGGGGGTAGTATCTAAAGTATATAAAGAACTCATACAACTCAACGACAAAGCAATCTGATTTCAACATGGGCAGAGGATCTGAAGAGATATTTCCCCAACGAAGACATACAGATGGCCAACAGGCACATGAAAAATGTTCAAAATCACTAGTTATGGGGGAAATGCAAATTAAAACCACCTCACACCTGTTAGAATGGCTATCAACCAAAAGATAAGAAACAACAAGTGTTGAAGAGGATGTAGAGAAAAGGAACCCTCATAGATGGTGGATGGGCATATAAATTAGCATAGCAACTATAGAAAACAGTATGGAGGTTCCTCAAAAAATTTAGAATAGACCTACCATGTGATGCAGCTATTCTACTTCTGGGTATTTATCCAAAGAATATAAAAACACTAATTCAAAAAGATATATGCACACCTATGTTCATAGCAGCATTATTTACTAAGTGTCCATCAAAAGAAAGATAAATGGATAAAGATGTGAGATACAGACAATGGAATACTATTCAGCCATAAAAAAGATGAAATATTGCCATTTGCAACAACATATATGGACCTTGAGGTTATTATATGAAGTGAATAAGTCAGATAGAAAAAAATAAATACCATATGATTTCACTCATATGTGGAATATCAAAAAAACAGAAACAAAAGTAAATGAACAAACAAAAACCAAAAACAAACATGGAGGCAAACAACAGACTGGTAGTTACCGGAGGGAAAGGAGGTGGAGAGAGGGTGAAGTGTGTGAAAGGGGTCAATTATATGGTGACGAGCGGAAACTAGACTTTGGGCGGTGAGCATGATGTAGCACATGCAGATATTGAATTATGATGTTGCACACCTAAAACTTCTACAATGTCATAACCCAATGTTATCCCAATAAAAACATTTTTTTTAAATCCAAGCATGGATTTTAAACTCTTTACTGTTTGTGACCATTATTTCAGAGATACATGAATTAACTCCTGCCTCAGTCAGCATCTTTATTTATTCCTACTACTTTGTGGCCCAAGCTGATTTATTCTTTAATTTTTAAACCGCAGTGTTTAGAGGGGATGTTGGGAGTGCTTCCAGTCAGGAAGAATAGTTCAAAAGCCTGGGCTCTGCTCATCAGATTATGTGTCTTTGGATAAGTCAGTTAACACCTCTTCATCCTCATGTCCTCATCTATAGGCAGTGAAGAAAATAATAGTGTATCTCCTAAGGCACCTCTAAGGACTGAGTGAAATGACATATGTAAAAACCCAGCACAAAGATCTATGTCCAATCACTGTCTGTCGTTATTATCATTGGAAATTTAATTCAGAAACCAAACCCTGCTATGCGCCCTTTATCTTTCCAAATACATTTTGTTTTTATTTGTTAAGTAAAGAAGACTTGACTGATATAAGGCAAACTGTTAAGCCATGAATGTTATAGAACTGAAGAAATGTGTCTTTGGCTAGGTGCTTTCCTAGCTCTGAGATAGGAGAAGTTTAAGGATGTCTTTAGTTAACACATCTAGTCCCCACTGAAATCTCTGCTTAGTGTGAAACACCTGTCTCCTGCCCCCAAATCTGGTTCCATGGGGAACCCGGGGTTCATCTGGATTCTTACTTTGACAAAGGTTGTCTGTCCTTGGGTTGCTCCCTCCAGAGGGAAGCGTGAGGGGCTCCTCTAACCTAGAGGCTTTTGCACAAGGAGGACTCAGGGAGCCAGTTCTGCCTCTAAATATATGTGTGATCTTCTGAGAAGGACTTCTTTCAGGGCCTGTTTCCTCTTGACCAAGGAGCCATATTATTCTAAACCTTTTCATAAATAATTGTAATTGTTTCCTTCAGTCTCATCGGAAAGCCTTGATTAAAGCCTGAGCATTCTGCTGGATACTCTACAACAGATCGAAATTCACTTCACCCTGAACACTGTTTGCTGTGTGCCTACTATGTGTGAGGAGCTGTGGGAGGCTATGGAGATGAGGACTTGTGAAATGGACATGTTTAAAGGGAATGTTACGCATGCTTCTGGTCATAAAGAAGAGTCCGAAGCCTGGGTACTGCTCACCAGGAAGTGTTAGGAGTGCACAGAGGCGGTGCAAAGATAGATAAGCAGATGCAGACACTGTCACCCTCTCAGTACTTCCCACCCAAAATTAACAGCATGGAAGAGGACAGTAAACAAAACACATGCACACCTAGTGATGGGACTATTGATGCAGCATATGTGAATTTGCTTCCTGCGTACCCACCAGCAGCAGCAACGACAAGGAACACTGATGGCACTTGATCGACACCGCAGCCTGCTCTTGGGGCTTCACATGTATTGAGTCTTTGTTTCCTCACAGCAACCTTATAAAGTGGATGATTTTCCCATTTTATTTTATTTTTTAAATTTTTAAATTAAATTTATTGGGGTGACATTGGTGAATAGGATAATGTAGATTTCAAGTGTACATTTCTGTGATACGAGATCTGTATGTCACACTGTGTGCCCACCACCCAATTTTCCCATTTTAAAGATGAGTAAACTAAGGTGCTGTCCCACCTAGAAAGGTGTACCTACCAAGTGGCAGGGCCAGATGTATGAACACAGGAAGTCTGGCTCTGGAGTTCAAGTTGTATCTTTGGAAACCAAATCTTATGTGGCTACAACTTCACTAGGGTGGATAGAGTAATCTCAGTCATCATAGGGGCACCCTTTTCTCATCTGAGGGAGTAACAAGAGTGGGGAGCTAACGCATGTCTGAAAATAGGGGGAAAGGACAGTCTTCAGTTTGTTGTGATGGCACTTGGGAAGAGATGTTCTTTGGCAAGCTGGCCCCAGCACACCACTGCCTTGGGATTTCCTTCCCAAACCTGTCACTTCTCCCCAGTCCAAGGTCCCACTATACCTTCTGGGTGAGAGAGAGCACGAGTTCAGCCATTAGCAGGCTGCCCTCCCAGTTTTAGGAGATCATTGTCCCCATGAAGCTGGAGTCATCTCTCCTGCCTGTTCTCCCTTCAGGCCTACCCCGTCTCGGACTATCCACGGCCTGGGCTTTGGAAGCAAATGCCTCTTAACTCTTAGGAAGGACGAGAGGTTAACACTGTTCTTTTTTCACATAAACACCAGGTAGATAGGCAGAGCTAACTTCTCATTCAGGTTAAATTGCTTCCCAAACATTCTTGGATGCAAGGAGAATTTCACCTTTGTTCTTGCAGTGCTCCTATGAAGCAAGTCTCTTTAAATACAGGAACCACATTTGGGCTAAATTTCAAATTAAGGATTTCCTTACAGTTCTCATACTTGAAAGGATACAAGCCATTTATGGAGCTGGGATGGGAGAGGAGGGGGGATGAGGACTGCCAGGAAGCCCTCAGCCAGGGACGTGAGTGCCTGACCCTGTGATGTTGCCGTGTCTATATAATTTGCTGCATGTTGCATCATACAGAACATGCCAACCTTTTTCCGCCTGCTCAAAAAAAGGTGATGCTAATTAGATCAGGCAAATAGCTGCTGTTGTTGATTCATTTGAAAATGATTATTCCAAGGCAGTGTGTTATTACCCAGCAAGTCACAGCTTTGCCTATTAATGCTCTGAGGTGGCTGCCAGACTTCAAAGTCGGAGGTGGAATTTGAGGCTAGCAGTGCCTGCTGGGTCCCAACCAGAGCCTCCATCTGAGGGCAAGGAACAATCTATTGACTTTTAGGAATTTAATCCCTTCTGGTCAGTATGAACTCCACTACCAATTAAGTGCCAACAAATATCATTTGGGAAATATAAAAAAAATAAATAACCCAGTGGGTTATACAAAACAAATATCAAATTAAAGTTTGCTATTAAGCTTACGTTCTGGTGAAAGAGCTAAGATGCTGAGCCAAGTAATAATGCAGAATGTTGCAAATGCTATAATTAAGTGAAATAATTAAGTAAAATGCATTTGATAAAGTGGCAAGTTTTCCACATGTTGGTTACTTATTTAGCATATTAGAAATATAAATAATGTTCTATGGAAACACTAAGGATGCAAAGCTTCATTTTACAGAGGCATACATAGGAATCGAGATCAGGAAAAGCACCATGAAGCAAGTAGCGTTTGAGCAGCTTTTAGAAGTACAAGTCAAGTGTTGAAAAATCAGTAAAGCATAAGCAAGAGCCCAACTGAGAGTAGGGAAGCTGTGTTAGGGGGTCCAAGTTGGAAGTAGAGGCACAACAGAAGTAATCCATGTACTTGGAAGTGTAATCAGATCATGGAGGGTTTCATTCTGAGCATAGAGTTTGGATCTTCTTTCTATTGAAATAAATAAATGATGATGCAGAAAGTAAGTGTTTCTCAGGAAAGACTATAAGTAAAAAAAAAAAATCCCAACGCCTATAAAAATGACCACAAGTAGGTAAACTTTCTATACCATTATTGAGGTTAACCTAAAAAATGTGTAAAAATAATTTTTATTTATTTTTAAGGGCTGTGTTTCCAGAGGCACAGTTTCTAGATAAAAATTGGGCCATTATAATCTAATAACATTGAAACAGATTTCATTGCCACCAAATAAAGAACATGTTTTCCCTTTTTGTCTTCTGTTTAAATTCCCCTTCCTCCTTGTGAAACTGTTTAATATGCTGAAGTGGAGCGCTTAGCCCACCTCCAAACCCTTAAAATGTAGTTAATTACAAGATAGGCCAATTTAAACTTTACGACATTCTTGATACCAGAACGTAGGGTGGGTTGTTTCTGTTAATCGGCAGGAGGAAGGGGGCATGGTGCAGCAGGTGATGGGAGAGCATGGGCCACGCTGGTCTGGACACCGCTTCTCACCCAGCCTGCCTCCCACTGGCTAGAGGACAGGTCCCCTCACCTCTCTCCCAAGCTGCAGAACCAGCAGATTGTAATGGATTGTTTCCCGTTTACTTTTCACCTCAGAGAGTCTATGAAACCAAAGAAGAAAAATTGTGAAACATGAGCAACTTAAGAGATATACCAAGAATGCAGAAATAATTAGTTATATAACCAGTCTCACAAAGACAACACGTATCGGAGCAATGGCTCCACCTGGGCAAAGCAGAAGAAAGACAAGGAACGCAGAGACACAGGGTACCTGGAGCATGCAATGACTTTATTTCCAAGCTAACAGGATTCTGTACTCTTTCTCCCAGTACTCAATCTGCAACTAGCATTTCAGGAAGTCAAAAATGGAATGCATCCTGAATACACAATTTTCCTTTTTTTTTGCATCTCCCAATTGTGTCCTATCAAATAATGTAATTTTATCCTTGTAGCTAGATAATTAACTTCAGAGTGACACAACCTGCAGCCTAAATTACTAGGAAAATATAAAGAAGATACTTTAAGAGTAAAAGGCTATGAATAACTGTTTCATATCTTTTTAAATTGATTGCTATCTTTATAAACTTGAAGTTCGTAAGATCCTATCTCAAGTATCTATCTGGATGGCAGATACCTGCATACTGCTATTTTATTTCACTTACCTTTCTGTGTAAGTGAGAAACTTCATGATTTAATGGGGAAAAAAAGCAAGTATTTTATTGCCCAGAAATTAATTTCTCTCTGGAAGATTTCAGGAGGCAAAGTCAACAACCTTCCTTATAATAGAAGTTTATATTACAAGAAGCATCTCAATAGTGAGAGAAGGATCGTGTAAAAAGTTTTGAGCACAGCTCCAAGTAGAAGTAGTTATGTCAGCCAGTACTTCATAGAGTGAATATAATGAGGAGACATTGTGAAAATTGACGAATGTGATCCCTCTCTGTAGCCTCTCTGAGCTCATGATTGTATCTCCAATTAGCTGGCAATGTCCTTCTACCCAGGGGGAGGACAGAACTGGTATGGGGGGAATGTGAGAAAAAATGACATTTGGCATAGGATTTTGCAGCAAGACAAAAACTGTGCAAGCCAGGTTGTTACCTTTAGAGGGGGCTTTCTACATCCCTTTATTTCTATCTTTGAGACAACAGAATGAAGGTTACTGAGTCTGCCTGTAGTACAAGTAGAATGTTCATTCTGCTATGGCAGCCAGGCTTGAGGTTTGCTGTTATGCCACAGGAGGAGGATGATAAGACACAGGAGAAATCAAAGAGAAACTCATTTCTTCTTGCCTGGGGGATTTGAGCAAGAAAGGAGTGGGGGCAGAAGGTGAAGAGGATGAGAGGTATGTGGGGAGGTGGTCACAGCAAGGGCAGAAAGGGCTCCTGCCCCATGCCCGTGGTGCTCACAGCCTTTCCTGGCACTGTGTGGGGTGGCTACGTCAGGGGAACTGTTGCAGCCTAGCATAACTGTGTAGCCAGAAAGGGCCAGGTTCAGGTCCCCTGAGGAATCCCTGACTCATTTGGGCACAAAAGGTATTCAGATACTAGCTTGTGCCTTGTGAAGGACACAGAAGGTTCCTGAAGGTGTGGCTGGTGAGTTGGCCAAAAGGTTTCCCTCCTCAGGAGCCATAGTCCTTGTGGCTGAGGACACTGGGCCTTATAGGAGGGTAGCTGTATAAAATACAGAGTGTCCAGTAAATGTGAATTTCAGATGAACAACAAATAATATTACGTGTCATACTTGGGACACACAGTAAAAAAAAAAAAAAAGAAAGTATTCATTGTTTATCTGAAATTCAGATTAAGCAGTTGTCCTGTATTTTGATTTGCTAAGTCTGGAAACCCTGCCTAGGCTTGACCCAGAGAAGTTGCCAGGCTTCAGGGAGTCCTGAAGCAAGCTAATGCCTGGAGAAGCAAAGCCAGTGGGCAGGGGTAACCCCATGCCCACATCAAGAACATGGCCAGTGACACGACCACACCATTGGCTGTACCTGCCAAAGCCAGGCACTTCAAATGTCAACAAGATGCACATGGACAGGCTGAGCCAGTGGCTGGGCTGTGGACACCTGGCAGACCTAAGTGCCCGTCTTCCTTGATGCCCTGAGGTAACATGTACTCCATCTAGAAGCCATATTAGAGAGAGCAGCAGAGGCAGGGAGGCATCTGAAAGATAGAGCAATTTATTTGCAAATTATTGTATCAGACTATGCTTTAAACTGGATTGAGCTGAAGTATATTTTTCCCCTGATCCTCTGAGCTGGGGTTCATAAAGAAAAGTAATCAGTTGAAGACCCAAACTCTAAAAGTGCTTTTTCTCTGCACATCTGAGTTGCAAGGTGAGCAAACTGTTATTCCCCACCTCATACCTGTCTGCAATGCATTTTTAGCAAGAGTAGAGAAAGAATGAGAGATTATCAGGAGAAACCGTGAGCTCCTACCAATGAAGTTCCGCCATCACTTTTCCATCCTTACCCCTCCAGCCCCAGAGTTTCTTGGACCCATGGCTTTGACCCACAGAAGTAATGCTATGGTGTTAGTAGTTGTGGTTCTGCCCCAGTCATTCCAATATAAACCTCTGCAAACAGGTGTCCTGTGGCTTCAGAACCCCCTGCATTGCCAGGATATCAGAGGAGAGATCAGAGAGGTGCTTTGCAGCTCCCCAGTCCTGTGGGCACTCAGAGAATCCCCAGCATGCCAAACGCTGCCTCCTAGCTTCACACAGCATGAGCATCTTGCCACCCCTACCCCTTGGAGAGGGTCCAAGTCTACTTTCCTTTCTCCCAAGTAAGGAGAACATCATTAGCATAAACTGGAACAGATTAACATAGAGCTGTGGAAAGGGTTAAATATTCATTCTTTAGGAACAACCACAGCCCATTCAGGCTATTTTAAACTTCTCTAAAAGTTTTAAGTCCTCCCCCAGGTGATAGAAGCTCACGTTTAAAGGGTCTGGAGGCCTATCTGTCCCTTCTACCTGACACATGAATCCCCTGTACCACTCTGGGTCAACCGGTCAGGCTCTGTTTAAATTCCCCAGTAATGAGGGTCTCATTACCCCCAAGGGGCAATTGTCATTCCCATCCCTGTAATGGCCATAGGGAGGATACCATGCAGGAAATGAGTTTCAATAAGCTTGAGACTATTCCAGTTCCTACTTTCCCAGCATCCTGTTTGACCCAATTTATTTTTCAAGGCCCACGCATGTGTTGGACATCAGTAACAGATGGATGTTGCTTTCTACAGAGTTCATGGAACCCAGCTCTCAGCTGAGGTTACCCTACAGGTTAACATGTAAATGAGATCCTCTCTAGCTTCTTCCTAATATTCTGTGGAAGTCCTTCCCACAATTTCTGACCATTTCCAAGGGCTTCTGTTCTCATGGCCGCTTTGACCCCTCTAGATTTTACTTACTTCTTGCCTTTCCAGCTTCCCTGCTCACTCTGCACCCATGCCCCCTCAGGGAACTCCACCTTCTGCTGTACTTTGTTATTGAGCTCCTCTCAAATAAGTAACCTTGCAAACTTTGAGGAGGTGAACTATGCAAAAAACTTTAAATTGAGAATTTTATATTCTTCAAAGTCTTCTGGCCACCCTTCCACAGAAACCTTCTCGACAACCACCTTCCTGGTGGACTCCTGCATCCTCCAGAATCTGGCTCTGTCTTGCCCTTCCTGTCTCCCCTCCTCTTTGCCCTTCCCCTTCCCCAGATTCCTCTTCTTTCCTGAAATAGAACTGTTTAGCTCCCTGTGTTTGCTGTCTTCTTCCACCCCCCTGCTCTTAAACTATATCAGATTTGTTCTCTAAACAAGGAGTGCCAAGTATAAATAAATATATATTTTTTCTTTTCTTTTCTTTTTTACCCACTATACCTACATGGAGAACATTGGGCCCAAACCCTAAGGGATTAATTTTCAATCTTTTATGTCTAACCAGTGATACTCTGTATAGAGGACATGGGAACACTAACCTTGAGTTATGGTAATAGGAAAACAGGGCCAAAGCCTTCCTGGGCAGGAGCTCAAGGAGAACTTCTTGGCTGACATGCCCAGGATGTCCTCTTTGTGGGTGGGCTCAGTGCCCCCTCCACTGCAGCAGTGGGCATGCTATTCTGCACATGCCGCATGGACCTAGGAATGGGGAGGGGTATAATCTTCACTGCAAAGGCACTGGCTGCTGTCAGGGGGAACAGGAGATAAAGTATCTAATAGTAAAGTTCCCTGGGGTCACCCACATCGCCCCGCACAGCATATGAATCAGCCAGAACCAGGGTACTTCAAAGTGGACAGGGGAACCCAGGCAGCCCTACTCAGGATTTGTTATAACCACGTACCTGGCTAGGCTGGCAAAGCAATTGGAAAGCATAAAGAATGGAAGCAGAAACTGCCTCTAGATAAGGCATGGCTGAAATCTGCACCCTCCTATTTGTGGCTTCCGTTTGTGCTTGTACTCAGATGTTTGTGTTCTTCCAGGGAAACAATAGGCTCATTAGAGCACAAGTGAAGAAGTTATTTAATAGGTTCGTAAGTCACCCGGTTCTTACAAGACAACAGCCATGCAGGGCTGCAGATGAGTGAGAATCACTGATGAAGCTTTAAATTGATACACTCACTGAAGCGTGAGCTATCAATACTGACCTTGTTTGCTGCTTCCCAAGCTTGCAAGTGGAGTTCTCTGGAACCTTTGAATAGCAAGCCGTTCATTTAAGCTGATTTCAAAGAACTGCATTTAACTTAACCAAAAGCTCCATTTAATTGTTTCTGGATTTCCAAGGATTAAACTCATATTAGAATGGTGGTTTTAAACTTTTATTTTAGTTATCTACATTTTAAAAAATCCAGTTCTGGCAAAAGAGTCTAAGCTTGAGTCTTCTAATATAGCTTTCTAAAATGAAAACACAGTTGAAGGCTGGAGGAGACTGCAGCTGGAGCGAACCCAAAGCACTCTAGTAATAATAGGCAACATTAATCCACTGCTTGCGGGTTCCCAAGCCCCATGATAATGTGCTTTCACAAACTTTAGCTTATTTAATCCTCCCCGTGACCTTGGGAGGAACAGTCCAGGAAATTAAGGCTTAAAGAGGTAAAATGCATTACCCAAGATTCCAGAGCTAATGCGGAGCTAAGATTCAAACCTAGAGCCTAAGGTCTTAGCTGCTACCCTATCTTAGCTCCAGTGTGATGCTACAAATATCTAAATCCATGACTTTTTCCTAACCAGGAATGTAATACGAAAGACAAAAGTTGACCAGAAGTATTAATTCTCTTGTTCCCTATCATGTGAATGGCATTCCATTTGTCTAGGTGCTCAGTTCATCTAAATTTTCCAAATTAAATTCCAACCTCTTAAATACCCTCTAGCCCACAGGTGGCAAACACAAGGCCCACGGGCCGAAACCAACCCTCCACCTTGTTTTATCCAGCCCGGCACCTTGTTTCTACCTGGTGGCAACACCGAGCTCTCGCTTAACTGTTAAGGAGTAGTTACATTTATATAGTCCTAAAACTACATTCGGCCCTTTGAAGGCAACCATGAGGCTGATTTGGCCCCTGGTGAACATGAGTTTGACACCCCTGTTCTGGCCCATATCTCCTCTGATACTATTGTATGTTGCCTCTCCTTCTCTCCTTCTAAGTTAGTTTCCACATTGTGGCTAGAATTCTTACTATAAAACACAAAGTTGGTCACATCTTTCTTCTTCTTAACACCATCCTTAGCTTCCTAATGTCTGCTTCCATCAAGTCCAAACTCAGCACAGCACCCAAAGCCTGTCACGGCCCCTCCTCTCTTTTATAGGTTTTTTTTTTTTTTTTGACTTCTCATCCTTATTTGTATACTTCAGTATTCACATTACTCTTTATTTCCCTAAGTCAGGTTTAAAAAATTTAAGTAACTTACCTGCCAGCGTTATCCAGCAGCCTGACTCACAAGTGAGCAGAATTTGGTAAGATTTCTGGGAGAGGTAGAAATTACAGTTTGGGGATTGGAAGAGGTCTTAGTGATTATCAATTGTGCATTTTCCTTGTTTTTCAGTGAAATATGAATGCCCAGCATCGGAAAGTGCCCTGCCCACGGTCACATAGCCATTCAGGGTGTCTTAGACTATTCACACAAATCTACTCCACAAACCCATGGATTTCTGGTCTGTGATTTCTAAATTTGGCAAGTGAGCGTATCCATCTGCCTTTTATTTTAAGCCTCAAAATTTCCAATTTAATTGCAATACAAGCTTGTACCTTGAAGGGATAAAGTAATTGCCACATTTAGTAGGCTTTCACACATTAAAAACAAATCTTAGAGACTCCTCAACCCTACAGTTTTCTGGCCTATTATTCACCCTCTAATTCACCAAATATTTATTGATACTACTGCATACCATATATCCCACATAGTAGGGACTGTGGGACACGTATGAGAAGACTTTCCTTCTAGTCTTCTAGAGCTCACCATCTAAAATTGTAGACGTTTCTTTCTTCATTCAATAAGAGAGCCTTAAAGGAGAGGCGTATAATGTTCTATGGAAGCACAAAGAAATAAACAACTCAAGGAAAGTTTGATGGGAAAGACACAGATATCTGTGCTGGCCCAAGGAATGGGTGGGCATTGACCCCACAGAGGCAGTAAGAGGAGTGAGTTTGTGGAGACCCATTGCCCATATTTCTGAGAAAGGCATCTTTGTCTCTGAAGCATCTTGAGATTTCGAAAGTAACAATGGCTGATAGTAGCATAGTGTTGGAAATGTGCAAAAAAAAAACTCTTCAAAATGCTTTTGATGTAAAAACTCACATAATGCTCCAAACGATCTGTTATATAGATAAAAAACAGTGGCACAAGAAAAATTGAGTAATTTGCCTATGGCCACACAACTGGCAAATCATAGAACTGGGATTGGATCCCAGGAGCCTTGTTCCTTAAGGTGTGAGTTCAACCACCGCACTGCTCTGCTTCTAATATATTTCAGAACACAGGGTCAAAACATTGACTCAGTTGGAGGGAGACAATGACATTCTCATCTCAGCCAATCTGAGGCTTAGTGTATATAGCTTGAGTTGGATCATTGAACCTCTTAACCCCTCCCAGCAATAACCAGACAGAATTGATCTTCTTGGGTCTAGACCAGAGTTTGGCAAACTTTTTCTGCAAAAGGCCAAATAGTAAATAAGTTAGGCTGTGTTGACCATATGGTCTTTGTCATAATTACTGTCTCTTTTGTCATACTACAAAACCACCTGTAGATGATATATAAATAAGTGGGTGACTATGTTCCAATAAAACTTTACTTACAGATACTGACATTTAAATTTCATATAATTATTGTATCTTGCAAAATATTCTTCTTCTCTTGAATTGTCTTGTACCATTTAAAAATGCAAAACCCAGTCTTAGCTCGAACACCACACAGTCACAGGCAAGGGTCTGATTCAGCCCATGGCCATAGTTTGCCAGTGCCTGGTTTGCAGTCTAGAGCATAACTCCTTTTCTGAGGGTATTCCTCAGGAATCAGCCCAGTTCTGTATACCCACTGAGTACTCAATAAATGTTCGCCAGCACCCCAGGGGTGCCTCATGAGTATGTGGTGGAGGGAAAACCATGACCCGGAAAAGCACAGGACTTGGGATTAGGGGATCAGCCTGGAGCCCTACTTCATTACTTACTAACAGTGACCTTAAGACAGTCGTTAATCTCCAACTGGGCCTTGGTTTCCTGCTCATTTGTCATTACCAATGACAGGCCATGGCATCCTTATAATGGCTGCATTTTCTCACATTGTGCTTACACGCATGGCACCTTGCATATGCTTATTTACTTAATCCTTACAATAGCCCCACGAGAGATATACTAATAAAATTCCCATTTTACAGATGAGAAACAGGGAGACTAAGTCACATGCCACTGTTATACAGCTGGTAAGTGGCAGGGGCAGAACTTGAACCCACTTTGGGTTTAGAATTTAGCTCTTAACCCTTAGGCTTTAATGCCTTCTCTTAAACAGATGAGGAAAGTTTCTTCCTCAACAAAGAAATGCATACACACACAAGTCTCTTAGTACTCCTAGAATGGGCCATAACGAATATTATCAATGAATTTGGGAAACATACCCTCAAATAAAATATGTAAACAATCTTCTTATTCATACACGTCATTTATTGAGCACTTTGTATCCAGTCAGGCTTTTTACTCTTTGTCTTATCTCATTTAATCCTTCTAACAACAATTTTATGAAGTACTATTATCAACACTTTTCACAGAAAAATGAGGCTTAGAGAGAGTAAACGATTTTTCAAGGGCCCCAGAATGGTAAATAGCAGAGCTGAGACTTAAGCACAACCCCTTGATTTCAGAGCCCAAATGTTGCCTTTGGTGCGCCGACACCCTTTCAGCTATGCTGGCACATGCACTATTAGCAGTGCACTCAGCTATACCACAGGCTAAATATGGCTTTGACAACTGACCTGAGAACCTAGCCACCACTCAGAACTTGTTTTCCATGGGAAAAATGCATTGTGATTTGGAAACAACCAATTTACAAGCAGATTTTGGAAAATAGCCAGTAGTTGAATTGGGGCTGCATATGGGTCTTGGCACAGTTGGAATGAGGGTCAGGCTTTCTGCAGTTTGTTTGCTTGCACACATCTGTCTTTCTTATATGTGTGTGTTAGGCACTTTTGCCTTTGGGGACAGCCTTGTCTCAGTCCACTTACCTCCCTGAAGTGGACAACAAGTGCTCTGCTGGTCAACTCCTGAGCACTAGGGGAAGATATGCAATGACAGCTCTCAGCAGCCACCCCCAAAATCTGCCTCCCAACATACTGGAAGAAGCAAACTAATCTGCGAATGTGTCTAGAGGCACATGCTGCACTGTTATTGAGATACAATAAATCGAAAGGCTATAGATCAAGGCCAGTGTGAGTGCTGAAGAGAAGCATAAAGAGATTGAGGAGTGGTTCTTGTCATCACGGAAATGCAGCTCCTTGACAAGGACTTCTGTGTGAGCCCTGCAGACCCTGGGCAGCTCACCCAGTAATAACAACAGTTCTTGTTAGGCTTGTCTTGTTCATTTGCTTTTAAGGCATGTACTGTATTTATTAGCAGTGCTTATGAAGGAGTTTCCTTAATGTTGGATTTGCAGCCCTCTCCCTGGAGTATTTTCTGTGTCTGCAGCTGTGGAGGGGAGTGAGAATGAGTTAAGGCAGAGATCTGGGACTTGCTGGCAGTGTGACCTTGCACAAGTCACTTTATCACCACCCTTCTATTTCCACCTCCATAAAAATAGCAGTGCTAATACCTGCCCTCTTTCTAACTCTCAAAGATAAATCAATGTCTGAAAACTGCTTTCAGCTTTTTGATATAAAGGCGCGCATTCCTTACCATCATTAATTAATATGTATTAATAGAAAGAGTAGTGCAGAAACCTCAAAGGTAATCCAAAATAGTGATGAACAAACCTGTCATATTATATTAGCAACTGTCACAGAGCAAGCAGGGGAAATGAACAGCTTCTCTCCCTCATACTGCAGAGTTTTTCTTCCCACTAACTGATTCATGTGAAATTTAATTTAGGGGAAAAAAAAACTTAGATGCCAAGTTTCATTCTCTTGGAAATTTCTTAGCAAGTGATGTAGCTTTCTGAAAAGGAGTGTGGGAGGGAAATCTTACCTCTTTCTTCCTAATTTCATGACTGCCAGGTATATATGATCTTATAATAGGGAAAGGGACACCCATTAACCACCATTACACCCAGGGTTTAAATATGAGGACACATTAATTTTTTAAGTATCTCCCCTCTTTTTTCCTTCATCGGGCTATTTCAGCTGAAATAATTTGACAGCAAAGCAACCTTTGGTCTCGTCTGAGAGGTTTTGCGTCTGTCCGTGCAGTAAACCTGACTATAGGACTCCCGTCACAAATGAACTGTCAGATCATTACTACAGTTGATGCAGTATAATCTGTCTCGAAATTAGAATCCGTCTGGCCGGACTAGGCACTCTCTTGCCACAGAGGCTAATTCAGTTCTTGAATATGCATTCATGGAGATGCGCCTCGATTTGGAATCCAGGGGGAGTACATGTTAAGAGCAGATTTTCTGAATTAGCATGGCGCAAGGGAAGGGTCCTTCATTTAGACGGCTGCAGATGCCGCTCCCTCTTGTTCATTACAATTGCATTTCATCAGCTTTATGATGTCCACATGTCAATTGAGTGTGAGGATTTTTCACACAAAAGAGCCTCAGGGAAAATGACTCCACTAGCTAATCAGCTGATTATCATACCTCAAATGGGCTGCAGTACTTGCTGCTCGCAACCTGTATGGGCAAGAACAGAATTGAATATTAAGGCTGCAAAGAAAACGGGCTCTTCAGCCAGTTTAAGGAAATTAAAGAGGAATTTATCAGCTAGAAGAAGAGAGAGCTGTAGGAGCTGAAGTGGAAGCCTTTGAAATAGATGGGCGTTCAAAATAAAATGACTAGTGTATTTCTTTAAAAGGTTGGTGGGAGAGGGTGAAAGGTTAATTAACTATATTATCTGCACGTTTATGCCCAGCTGTGTAAAACTCTGTCCGCCCTACCCTGGATTTTAAAACCTACATTCAAGAACCCAGTTCAGTGTCAGGAAGAGTGTCTTAAACTAATTGAATTAGTTTCCTACAAGTCAACTATCCACAACTGCCCCTGCGCACCTCCTTAAAGATATCCTCAGATTGTTTGGGAATTAATTAATTAATAATAACAGGAAAATAATGATAAGAGAAGAAAAACACATTCACACAACTCCATAAATAGTGCTAGCTTGGGGAATTATTCATGAGAGTCATTCTTTGGGATTTTTATCACCGGAGATGTATTTATATATTCTTTCAGGGGAAGATATTAATAGGGGGTCTTTTTCCATTTCTGTCTGAAATTTACCGAAGTTTTCTCCCAACTCCCTAGGGCCTTCCTCAAGTCTATCTAAAATGCGACTAGAGCAGGGGCTGTCTTTTGCTTCACAGCGCGTCTGCCTTATGCTTTCATCAGAAGAGTCTAACTCACACAGATGCACTATTTAACAATGCCATCCCCTGCTTTCATCAGAAGGGGGAAGGTTGCAGAGCCGAGCCCTGCAGAATAAGGGGGGGCAGGTCCCCTGTGATCGGCGAAAGCTGAACATCGGTGCCAGTTTCCATCTGTCATGATAGCCTATCTTCGAACCTTCAATCTGTCAAAAGCTCGCTGCCTGGCTGAAGGCTCCAGGAGATTTGGTGCACTAAACACATTTGACAACAGCATTATCGCTGCAAGGAGCCAGCAAAATGCCATCAATGTGTTAATTGTAACTGGCTATGTAAAGTGTCACTTCCCATATCATTTAACACCAGCTTCGCCTCTTTTGCAGTTCCTAATTTTTTACACTTTATAAACATATGGATTGCTCTTGTAACAACAATGTGATCTTCTTAGCAGAGGTTTAATTTTGTTTGGATACACTGCACCCAAGCCTCTAACCAAGAAACAGCAACACGAAGAGGGCGGGGGAGCTGTGTTGGGGAGTGAAAAGAGAAAATAGAGGGAGGCTTAGGGGAATGGAGCTGTGGGGGAGACGGGAAAGGCCAGCAGGAACCAAAGTGCTTCTCACACGGGCTGTGGTGATATTTTTTCGGATGCATGGAATGGAGGTGCTTTTTTCAGGGTGTGTTCATGCTAATGGGTAAATAGTTCTGTTTCTCTTGCAGAGGATGAAAAATGTATATGCAGAATTTTTGCAGGCAGTGAGTTTTCTTCCATCATAACATGAACAGTTTTATAATGATAAACATGAGAGTAGCACATAAATAAATGAAAAATCTCCCTTGAAGATCTGAATGGGTTTTTAGCACCCAAGTACCTAATATTCAATTTCTGGTACAACCACGGCCAGGTGTTAAATTTCTCTAGTTACTGTCACTAATGCAAATTAGATTCTTCTTCTGCTCATAAAAAATCAAATCCACATTAGAAATTAGCTATAAAATGTAATGACTTAAATGCTATAGTGTTTTACAAATCTCCCTGCATTTCTATGGTGGATAATGCTGTAAAACAGAGAGGAGATAATAAAATATGGTAGGAAGTTGAGTTATTTAAAGGTCTTTTGTGACTGCTTACTTAGAAATGTGATGTATTCTTTTGCTGTTCTCCTTCCCTGTTCCCCTTCATTGTGGGAAATGAGCACATTTATGATTCCATTTTTTTACAAGCTTAGAAGTAATCAAAATTCATTTTTAAATGATGCTGCCAGAGCTGGAGAGATCATTTGCATTATTGAAAAAAAAAAATCACCCAGAGAAGTTTACAATACCTTTGCAACTTTTATTCATTGTCATTGTAACCATCCTGAGGAAGGTTTGGAGTGGTTAAATCATTTAATTAGCATTTTAAACACTTTATTCATGGTATCACCAAATTTACTGAGGAAATTGTTTCACAATGTGCATCCCCTGCCTTAGTCCGTACCCCTGTACAAAAATATTCAAATGCAAGAGAAACTTTTCTTTAAAATAAAGCTTAAAAAAAAATGTCTACAACATACAGCAGAGCAAAATTGAACTGGGAAGATCATAAAAGCTATGCATTTATCAAAATTTAAATCCTAGCAGCATTCCATTCATTCAGCTGTAGAATGCATATTTCATTCCACCTCTGCCAAATACCCAATCTAGGTTCTTAAATTAAAATCATAATGAAACTTTAGGCCCCAGATGAATAAGGAGTTCTTACAAAACAAACAAAATTATGATTAAGGTTTTAACATTTCTGAACTCAGTTAAAGAAACTTAGATCACAGAACAGGTTTATCTGAAAAATAAACTTGATGATCAGGGAAAGGAAGAGAGCAGTTTTTGAGCTCATACTATGTGTCCAGAATGGTGGTGCTACACGAATATTTTCACTTAGTTTTTTCAGTGAAACCCAGACAGTGTAACTACATAACCCAAGGCTACACAGCTAGTCTAAATCCTCACCCAGGTTCTTTCTCTTGCTCTCTGGAGAGACCTACAGAGACCACCAGCCAAGAGGAGGTGCCCCTCCCAGGCTCCACTCAGGGCCAATCATGCCCTCCTTCCTCTCCCATAGCACCACGGGCCATGGCACTGGGCCCACGGTAAGGTTGCTGTGTACAGATCCTTCACCCTGGCTGGGAGAGCTTCAGGGCAGGGTTATTTTACATTCCTCTTTGACTTCCCAGGCACAGTACAATGTCTCAATAGATAGCATCTTTTCTAAGGAACCCCGTGCATTCTGTAAAGCTCCCTGTCATCCTGCCTCAGGTCCCTGACTCTATGGTACTCATTCCAAGTGGCTTTCTTGCTTTTTTTCTATAACATTCTCAGAGATCTTGCCTCTCTACCATCTCTTAGCAAGTGATAGGTCTTGAAGCCTATAATCAGATGCCTCTACAAATGACCAACAGGAAGCTCTCTCCTTCCAGTTAATTGCCTTTTGTTGTAAAGTTATTGTCTCTTTGATCTTGGCATGAATCTATACAGAGCTTTTGCTTCTGGCAACTCTGCTTCCCCTTTCCTTGTCCAGTGGCACTCCTCTACAACTTCTTACTTCCTTACTTTAGCTTTCCTGCTTTATTCCACCTCCCTCATCCAACTTGGCTCTCAGAGAAATTTTTTCACAATTAGATATCATCAGCGATAGGATCTATTATGTTTTGCCTTCAGAGGTGTTTGAAATTAAAAAAAAAAAAAAAAAAAAAAACAAGGCTATGCCAAAAGGAGTTTGAGACTGTTGTTTTGTTGGGGTGGGTAAAACCCTTCCCAGCCTTGACCACGCATGCTCAGCCCTGCCTCCTCTTAGGTTTGGTCCTATCAATAACAAGTTTTAACTTCTTAAAGTATCCATACTGGGTTGAATAGTTTCCCCCCCCAAAATTCATGTTTGCTTAGAACCCATGAATGTGATCTTATTTGGAAATGGGGCCTTTGCAGGTGTAAGCTAGTTAACATGAGGTCATTTTGGATTCAGGTTTGGCCCTGGACCCCGTGTGATTGGTGTGCTTATAAGAAGAGGGAAATTTGGACACAGGCAGACACAGGGAGAGATAGCCATGGGAAGAGGGGACAATGGTTGGATAGATGCTGCCACAAGGAACACCAAGGATTGTTCACAACAACCGAGAGCTCCAAGGAGGCAAGGCAGGCTCCTTCTCCGAAGCTTTCAGAAAGCTCATGGTCTTGCTAAAACCTTGGATTCAGACTATTGGGCTCCAGAACTGTGAGAATAAATTTCTGTTGTTTTAAGCCACCTAGCTTGTGGTACTTTGTTATGGAAGCTGTAAGAAACAAATACAGTATCTTCCTACCAAAAGGCCCAGAAGGCTCCATAGTGCTATGTCACCCATCTGTATACTATCACGTGTAGAGTGGAGCTGAATTATCCCAGTAACTCATCCAGGCAGCACATATTACCTGAGCTCTTACCATGTTCTGGGCACCGTGCTCCATGAAAGGGATTCAGTCATCAGAGCAAGACTGATGCGGGCTAGTGTCATATAATGACATTGATTGTAATGATCGTGTAATTCCACAGGGTCCAGCTTTCTTTGAGAATGTCTGAGTAATAGTTGGTCACCCTTCTTTTTAAAGACCCAGTGCACTAGCAGCTGTTATGAAAATGAGTTCAAAATATATCACAATTATTTTGGAAGAAACATAAAAGTGAGGATGTGTGATTTAAAGGAAAGAGCTTGGGCTTTGAGAGCTCTAAATTCAACATCTGCTTCTTACCTACCTCATAGGGTGTTAGGAATAATAATTAAATTATTTATTATGTGTACACTGCTTAGAACATTGTTGGCACTCAATTTTCAGCTGTTATTTTTAATAAAAAGTTATATAATAAGGGTTTCATCAAATAATAATTATTATTACTAATGATAAAAGTACTATGTTATTGCTGAGACAACATGTCCAGTGGACTCAGATTTGATGTCTACGTCTGTAACTTATAACCCTAATAGTTACTGTGTGCCCTTGGACAAGTGGCTTAACCTCTTGGAACTTCAGTTTCTTCATCTGTTTAATAAAGACAAAACTATCCTAATCAGTATGGCTCGGCTGGGCATCCTCCTGCAAACCAAAAGGTCACCAGTTTGATTCCCAGTCAGGGCACACACCTATGTTGAGGGTTCAGTCCCTGGTCAGGGTGTATGCAAGAGGCAACCAACCTATGTTTCTCTCCCTCTCCTTCCCCTTTTTCTAAAAATAAATAATAAAATCTTTGAAACAAACAGATATTTCATACTGTGGCGGCAAAGATTAAGTGAGGTAACATCCCGGCAAATAGCAAGCCCTCCGTGGACACCTGCCCTCTTCTGCCCTAACTCTGCAAAAACACACTGCCATTTTGTGTGGTCCTTACACTTCTAAATTACTATATCAAGATTCAGCACGTTTAAACATACTAAACATTTCAGAGCAGCATTTTAGAAAGTAACAAATACTTACTTTCAATGCATTTTCCTGAAAATGCTAAGTGAGGCTTAAGGGCCTTGAACAAAGGCAAGCTTACACTGATGTGTGTGTTTTCTCTACATTAAAATGATACACTGCATGGCCCCTCTCATTGCTTGGCTTCAGTCTTTAGCCTTCAGAGGCTAGAAACTTTGAGGGGATTTTTTTTTTTAAAGAATTAGGATATTGTGATGTAATGCCAGTACAGTGGGCTCTTTCGTTTTCCCAGGCTATGCTTTACCGTCAGGGTGGCTCTCACCACCACCCACTCACTCTCTTCCTTTTCTTTCCTCGCTTGGATCTGCTGACCACTCTGGTGTTAATGAGCTCCAGAGAGGGGCTCCTGGGGAAATACAGTGGAACTCCATCCCTTCCAGTTGCATTCCCTGCCCCTCATAGGCTGCTCTGTTGTGTTGAACGGCTTCTGCTTCATTGAAGCCAATGGTAATAAGTGCGTGGATCATCTGGGGAAGGGAGGATTGATATTCAGATCTTCCAGTCTAGTCTTACTGAAAAAGCACCACAACCCTTAAAAAAGTAAACTCGTTCATTTTTGCTGCATAACAAACCATTCTAAAACTTTGTAACTTAAAGCAATGATCATTTATTAACTCACAATTCTATAGGCCAGCAATAGAGGCTGAGCTCAGCTGGGTTTACTGCAGTCAGATGGTAGGTAGGTCACCTGGACACAGGTTTTAGTCTAGGATGACATCGCTCACATGTTTATCTGTAGGTTGTAGGCTAGAATAATGAAGATAACTGTTCCCAGCAGGCTGGCCCAGCCTTCTTCACATGGTGATGGCTATAGTGTTTCCAAGAGCAGCGAGAGAGAGTATGTCCTAATACCCAAGGTTTTGGGTATTACCCAAGGTTCACATCATATGTGAATTGTCACATTGGCAAAAACAGGTCCCACAGCCAAGCCATGTGTTGAGGGTACTATCCAGGAGCACGAATAAAGAGAGGGAAATAATTTGTGGCTATTTTTATAATTTGCCACAATTAATATTTCCCATCCTTTCTGTTATCTGGATGAAGCAGAGCATTTGTTCTAAATGTACATTTTAAGGAAGCCTTCATTATTTGTAAATGTCATAAAAAAAAACCCAAGGACCTCAGAAAAATTAAGGAATCTTCAGCTCAGCAGAGGAACTTTAAAAGAACCATCAGAAATAAGTAACAAGTCTACTTGACAGTAGGTACAGAAATAGCTCTCAATTATACTCTCCAGAGAGAAGTTTGAATGACAAGAATAATCTCTGGAAACATATATAAATTTATATGTATAATTCAAATATCTCTTATTCTGCAAATGTTTACTCAACAAGTGGACATTGAAGTAGGTGCTGAGGGTCTCTGTCCTCATGGAGCTTAGGGTCTAGTAGGGAAGATAGACAATAAAAACTACATATTCATAATTGTGATAGTGCTGCAAAGGCGAGGTCCAGGGGTCATGACAAGAGGTGCCAGCCTAGTTAGAGGGCTGTCAGGAGTCTTCTCTGAGCTCTGAAGGATGAGTGGATTGCTCCAAATAAAGGGGAGAGGGAGAGAAAGACTGGTCAGAGGCCCATGTGAGAGAAGGAAACTGTAAATGGGCAACATAGAAAGTTCTCTATTTCTCTCGCCATGTAAATTAGATGAGATGAGGTATTAAAAAATGCTACTAATTAAATTGTATACATGTGAGCACAATGTTGTAGCCCATGATATGTTACTCAATGTCAGCATTCTCCTCTTTGTGGTTCTAGCTATTTATTGAATAACCAGAATGCCTTTGGTCCCCCTCATCCCAGCTCTATGCCCCTATGCTTTACAAACCCAAGCAGGCTAGAAGCTTGTGATGCCATAGGGGCTCATGATCTCTAAATATTTACATTTTCAGATTTTCCTGAAAATGTAATGGATCTGGCAAAACTTGGCTTGTATTGCCACATGGCGACAGCCCTCTTTGTTTAGACACGCCAGTCCGCCCCAGCAGCCCACCGTGCTCCTGCTGACCCCTGTAAGTATGTGAGTCCGCAGCTCCTAGGTTTTTATTTTTAACATAATTAATAATTATACCCAGGAAATGCTTTCAGATCTTCAACGGCAAATTGTTAAGTCGGCATACAGAACTGCCATCTTTTTCTTTGTGGCTGTGTGTATACATGTGATGGTTTTTCTTCTCTTCCAGAATTTTGGTCCATCATCATCATAGCATTAGAGTTACTGTACCTATCACATCCAAAGCAATTAGTTCTAGGCAGACCATTATAAAAATACGGTTTTACGTATTTATTCATGAGACAATGCTCTTGTTCCATAACAATCTATCACTGTGTTTTCTCTACTTTTTCTCTGATTTCAAATTTGAAATTTACCATCTCTCAGGGCAATAATAATTACTGAAGGCATTTTAAAAGATTATACTTTAAATTTTAAGTTGTGCATCACATTTGTAAGAAGAGAGAAACAGAAGCAATTATATGGCTACATAACATATTTGTAATACACTTATTTATTTAATTAGAAACCCAGCTTAACAGGTAGTCTCTATAGAGGTAAGCACCCAGCGCATATGCACCTCGTCAAGCTTGGGCCACCTGCTGTATTTTCAGGTCTGTCTTTCATTTCTTATCTAAATTCTAGCCATGTGAGCAATGGTTTCAGGAGTTTACTATCATTATTACCTTTTGAGAAATAACTTGAAGACAAACTTCACATTATACGTAGAATTAACTTTGTCTTGGAATAAATAGTACCTCTGTGTGAAGGACAAACCAGACATTGTGTAGCTTTGAACTGTTCTCAGATTCTTTTAAAAGACTAAAAGAGAAATGAAGGTAGTTTACTTTTTCTAAGCATGGCTAACTAGCATTTTATGTAATTATTCCAATACTTAGTAGAATACTTTTATATCAGTGTCCATCTCCTCCAAATAAAATCCTGACTTTATAGATCAAATGGGACCAGGAAATTTGTTTTTGTCTAATAATTTTATCTTTGTGTGTATAAAGTACAGATAATTGCTATCCAATTGGGATGGGCATAAAACTAAAGATTTTGGTTTCATTTTTTCTTCTTTTGCTATACTGTATCAGCACTGTTATGACACCCAAATCCTGATGGAAAAGGAAACATAAGTGTATCACATGAAGGTTTTTGAAATGGCACTAAGCTTCTTTTTTAAGTACAAAAACACTCCAACTAACCAGAGTCCATGATTAACTAAATTGTTTTACTACAAGTCATCTTCAAGGAGATGGATCTCATCTCCTTGGAGATGAGATCGCATCACATCTTCAAGATTGTGATGGACACAATCCAGTACAAACCTGTTAGTCTGCATCTGAACAGCCACCATCCAGGATATTTATCAGCACAGGGCGTAACCCCCTGCACCCTTCTCACCTAAACCACCATTACCGCCCTCGATGGGAATTATCAAGGTGCCTCCAAGATTATCATTGAAGATAACCCAAGAAAGACCAACGAGAGTGAAGTGGCATGTTTTAGAAACGCTTTTAGCAATGGATTGAAATGAGAAAGACTTTCTTTTTGATGTCCAGTTAAAATGACATTTAATCAGTCAGCATTTCAGTGACCAAAGTTTTGTGGTCAGATTGGCTGTGTCTTATGTTTTATGGGTTACTTGGTGTGAAACTGACACACGGACAGGGAGGGGAAAGATGGACAATCTTTATTTTATCCTACCCAAAGGGCGTGCAGAGCCAAAGCAGTGTGGTCCGAGATCTCAGATCAAGCTGAAACACTCCACTCTGCCAGGCTGTACTCTCTAAAACCCAAGAGCTGGTGAGAGTGGAGGTCTCCATAGAGCACCTACTACTGCTGCCTTCCCCCACCTTGTGTGGCCCCACCGCTTCCACTCCTTTGGAGGCCACTTCCCTCACCTACTTGCTTCATAATGATCCATGAGCAATTCCTCCGATTGCTCTCCTGCTTTGCAGGAACGGTGGCAGAGATTCCAGAATAACAGAATAGCTTTGTTAGTCTGGTAATTAAGATAGGAGTGACATTCAAACACAGCTTGGACAGGATGTGGCAAATTACTGTATTCTTTGTGTGAAAAGCTGTTCCCAGTCTGCTTTGTCTGCCCTCCTGGGATCTCATCATCTCCACTAAAAGTCAAAATGGGATTTTGTACCCTCTATTCCCTTATCTTTTTTCCTCCTAATATATATCTGCTTTGTGGGAGCTATGTTTGTCAAAATGTGCTAATTTATGGCAGTGTGGGGAAAAATGAAACCTCAGCTTTCAATTCTTGTTCCTTCAGGCAGCTTCACTAAGGATCTCTTCCTTTCTCCCTCCCTCGTCTCCATTTCTGGGGAGGTTATTTGCTAACCAGAACATGTTCTTTTTTCCCCCGGCAACATACGAGGCAGGCAAATGGCCACTCATCATCTCTTTTTCAAGTATGTTATACATACAATTCTCTCACAGCTAATAGCTTCTTCTATTGTCCATAATTTATCACTGTCAAGGTTCTTTACACTTTATTTTCTTCTTCCATGTTTCATGAGAACTCTATGCTTCTACTATGTGGCCCTGGATTTCATTAGCATAAACTGCATGATATCAAATAACTATATATTCTGTATCACACTAGAGTTCATGTTCTTTTCAAAGAACAGGATGGTATTTTATTGGTAGGTTTTTTCCCCCTCATATCCTTATGGTCTTTTTCTTTTGTACTAAACCATTATGAAGTGAGTACCAAAGGTATCCTGGGTAATTAGCCATTACAGTACTGCCACAGAGGGTTCCACAGTCAATACAAAGATAATTTGGGCAATGGTGAATGACAGTGCTGTCCAGACTTTTGGGATAATCAAGGACACATCCAGCTGTACCAGACATCTGTCAGACCCATGAATCATTTCAACTGGCTCAACAATAGCCCAGCAGCCCCAGAGAAGGTAAACACTGCAGCCAGCAGCGCACCATCACAGACAGCAATACCTGCTCTTGCATAAAACCTGCTTCTGCTGCAAAAGCAGAGCCCTGTGCAGAATAGGAACACTTGTGATATTTTCATGTTGGTTTAAAAAAATAAGAAAAAAGGAAAGAAAGAAAACGTAAATAAAATAGGAGAAATACAGGGTCCAGGTGAAGTAAGGCCTGCTTGAATGTGGCTGGTAGGGCATGTGACTGTCTCACATAAGATGGGCAGCAATGTGAACATTTCACCTAAAATGTCATATAGTGTGCTTAAGTGTGATATTGTTACTGAATTACATGCTTATGATTTTGTAATAAAAAAGGGGTGCTATTTGTGCCAGACCCTGCAGTATGCATATTATGAGAAGACTGCTTTTTCCTACCTGTAAATGAGATGTATGCTCAAGAAGTAGTTTGGGACATGTTAGTCATGATTGGTTTTATGTGATTACCATGTTTTGTCATGTATAATGTGCACCTACATTTTGGTCCCAAAGTTTCAGGGAAAAAACCTTTTTGTTTTAATTTTTTATTCAATTTTTTATTTATTTGTATCTAGATACTTGTTTTTTGTATCATAAAGGAATTTTAGCATTTATTTTGAACATATTATGATACAAGAAATTTTTTGAACAAATAATTATAAAATACAAGAACATATACAAGAAATTTTAAAAAGAATTTAAATATTTATGTAGATACAGAATTAGTACTACCTGTGTATAATGTGCATCCTTATTTTTTCCCACAAAAATATGGGTAAAAAGTGCTCATTATACACAGCAAAATACAGTAACTTTATTTCCAAATCAGTCCAAACTTTTTATGCACCCAAGTTGTTCTACACTGTTAAGGGTTTCTATTTATAAGTTAACATTGCTTTTACGTCCCTCACATTCAAAGTTTCTCTGCAAGGGTGGCTGGCGGGCTGTTAGTGGGGCACAACAGGATGGTCTTCAGTTTTGGCTACAAAATGAGCAGAACAATGAGCACAGCATTGCATTTGAATTAGATGCAGTGTAATTACTTACAATTCATTTTTAATGGCTGCCTCTATGCGAATCTTTGACATTCACACGTGTCACACATGGCATATGAGGCAGCTAGAACTCTGATTACAAACAATTGACCACCTGATCATACATTGACTACTGTGGCGTATACATATGACCTAGTCTTGGATGATGTGTTATTTCCTAGATTTCCTAGGAGCTAGGAAATCTGCCAAGACCTTCCCAGCTGACACCAGGAGCAAGAAACTTATCAGTTTGCCACTCCTCGCCCTCTTGTCTCACAAGATGCTTTTTTAAAAAAATACAAATCACTTTTATGAGTTACTTAACAAGCTATTCATCACAGTGCCTTGTAAATCCTTTAAATGTCAGATGAGTGGAGTGCGGAGTGAGCTGAAATGAAGCAGCACTTGCAGGACCTGCTGGAGAACAGGAGGAGCCTTGGCCCCATGTGACGCTGTGAAGGCAGGATCCGGGGTCACATAGGTGTCTGTTGTAGAGTTCAGGGTGAAAGATGCATCTGCTTTCAAGCTTTTGTTACTCTACTAACTTTTCTATCACTTTTTTAAAAAACAGCTCAATTGAGGTATAACTTAGACACAGAAAAAATGCACTAAAGTGTACAATTTGATAAGTTTGACATATGCATACACCTGTGAAACCAAAATAACCATCAAGGTACTGAACATTTTCATCACTCCCATATTTTCTTAAGCCCATTTGTAAGCCCTTCCTCCCACTCATCCCTGTTCAGTTTTCGCAGGCAACCACTGCAATGCTTTCTCTCACCACAGATTAGTTGCATTTTCTAGAAGTTTATACAAGTGGATTCATTCAGTGCATATACTCTTTTGTGTGTGTGTATCTGGCTTCTTTCACTCAGGATGATGTTGAGATTCATTAATATTTTTGCATGTATCTGTAATTCATTCATTTTTATTATCAAATAACATTCCATTGTATGTATATTCCATAGTTTACTTACCCAATTCACCTGTTGATGGACATCTGGCTTGTTTTCTGGTTTTAGCTATCACAAAGAAAGCTGCTATGCCCTGGCTGGTGTAGCTCAGTTTGTTGGATCATTGTCCCATAAACCCAAAGGTCAGGGCACTTACCTTGGTTGTGGGTTCAGTCCCCAGTCAGGACACATATGAGAGGCAAATGATCGATGTTTCACTCCCTCTCTCTCTCCCTCCCTTCCTCTCTCTCTAAAATCAAAAGGCATGTCCTTGGGTAAAGATAAAAAGAAAAAATAAGTTAAAAAAACTGCTATGAACATTCATACGTAAGTCTTGATATGAATAGTTGTTCTCTTTCAGTTGCATAAATGCCTAGAAACACAATGTCTGGATTACACTGCCAAAATGTTTTCCAAAGTGGTTACACCTTTCTATGTTACCACCAGTAGGGTTTGAGAGTTTCAGTTCCTCTGCACCATGACCAATACAAGAAATGGCCAGATGCTTTAATTTTAGCCATTGTAGTAAATATATGGTAATATCTCACTGTGGTTTAAATTTTCACTTCCCTAATGAGTAATGATATTGAGCATCTTCTTTGGTGAACTGATAATTCAAATATTCTGTCCATTTGTCAAAAATCAGTTTTCTGTATAGTACAATGTTTCTTTCTGAGCCCTCTGTTCTGTTCCTTGATCAACCAGTCTATCTTTACACCGTGGCCACACTGTCTTCATTATTGTAGCTTTTAAAAGGTCTTGATAAGAGGTATCACTAGTCTCCTATGTATGGTTTTCTTTTTCAAACTTATTTTGACTATTTGAGGTCATTTACATTTTCATACAAATGTTAGACTCACATTTTTACTATCTACAAAAGATGGTTAGAATTTTCATTGGTGTTTTATTAAATATATAGAAGAATTTGGAAAGAAGTAACATTTTAACAATATTGAGTCTTCTAACCCACAAACAAGGAATTTTTCTCTATTTAGGTCTTCTTTAATTTCTCTCAGCAGTGTTTTGTAGTTTTCAAGTGTACACTTTTTATATATTTTGTCAGATTAAAATAAACTGTATTTATTTTAAATATTTATTTTTAACTTCAATGAGTTAAATTATTATACTGCTTTTTATTTCAATTTCTTAATATCTGTTGTTAGTATGTAAAAATACAATGGATTTTTTATCTTCTCTGTTGCAATATTGCTAAATGCATTTATTAATTCCAATAGGGTTTTTTTAAATATTCTTTTGGATTTTTCGCTTAGACAATAACATGTTGTTTGTGAATGAAGACAGTTTTATTCTTTCCTTTTACAATTGGGATGCCTTTTACTTCTTTTTCTTGATTGATTGCACTGGCTAAAACCTTCACTACAATATGGTATAGAAGTGGCAAAAGCAGGCAACCCAGTCTTGTTTATGACCTTAGGGGAAAAAGATTTTGTCTTTACCATGAAGTATATGACATTAGCTGTAGTTTTTGTATATGTCATGTATCAAGTTAAAGAAGTTTCCTTCCCTTACTAATTTGCTTAGAGTTTTTATGACAAAAGAATGGCTCTTGGTTTTTATCAAATGATTTTCTTATGTCTATTAAGGTGATCATGTAGTTTTTCTTTTTAGTTTGTTAGTATGATTATTGGGTTTCTACTGTTAAACTAACCTTGCATTCCTGCAATAAACCCCAAGTGATCATGGAATATGATTTGTATATTATTGAATTTGAATTGCTGACACTTTGTTCAGAATTTTTGCATCTGTGCTTATGAAGGATAATGATTTCATGTAGTTTTATATTTTATACAGAATTGGTATATCATTTTTAAAACTTTTCTAAAACAGCTTTATTGAGATCAAATTCACATACCATACAATTCAGTCATTCAAAGGGTACAACTCTCAGGCTTTTACTGTATTCACAGACTTGTGTGTCCATCATCACACTCAAACTTAGAACATTTTTATTACCCCCAAAAGAAACACTAGCCCCGTTAGCCATCATCCATGCTCCCCACCCTCTCCATCTCTGGACCACCACTAATATACTTTCTGTCTCTGTGGATTTGCCAGTTCTGGACATCTCATATAAATGGAATCAGACAACATGCAACTGGCTTCTTTCACTTAACATGTTTCCAGGATTCACCCATGTCATAGCACATTCCTTAAATTTTAGGTAGAATTCACCAGTGAAGCCATTTGGGCCTAGAGTTTTCTTTGTAGGAAAGTTTTTAACTAAAAATTAAAATTTTAAAACAAATATAGGACTGTTCAGGCTATTTGTTCTTGAATAAGCTTTAGCAGTTTGTGTCTTTCGAAGAATTGGTCCTTTTAGACTAAGTTGTCAAATCTGTAAAAAGTTGTTCATTATGCTCCCTTATTATTCTTTTAATATCTGTAAAGTTTGTGGTGCTATTACTTCCCTCATTCCTGATCATTGTACTTCATGTCCTCTTTTCTTTTTCCTTATCAATGTGTAGAGTTCATCAATTTTATCTTCTCAAAGAGCCAGCTTTTGGTTTTATTAATTCATTCTTTCCTTCTCTCTCCCTCTTATTTTTCAACAATTTTTACTCTGATTTTTTTCTTCTTTATATTTAATTTGTTCTTCTTTCGGTTTCTTAAAATAAAAGTGAAGCCATTCATTTGAAGTTTTTCTTATTTTCTAATATAGGTGTTTAATGTCATAGATTTTCCACTAGGTGCTTCTCTAATGGCTTCTCATGAATGTATAGCATTTTTACTTTCATTGAGTTTAAAATACTTTCTAATTTCCCTTTTGATTTCTTCCTTGACCTAGGGATTATTTAAAAGTAAATTATTTAGTTTATAATTTCTAGGGATTTTCTGGTTATCTTACTGTTAATAATTTCTGATTAAATTCCATTGTAGTCAGAGAAAATTTTGTGTGGCTTAAAATCATTTCACTATACTGAGACTTATGCTATGGCCTACCATATTATCTATCTTGGTAAATGTTCCATGTGTACTTGAGAAGAATGTGTATTTTTTGTGGTTGAGTGGACTGTTTTATAAATGTCAAGTGGGTGATAGTGTTTTCAAGTTCTCTATATCCTTGTTGATTTTCTTTTTAGGTGTTCTATCAATTATTGAGAGAGGTGTTGAATTCTCTGACTATAATTGTGGACCTATTTCTTCTTGCAATTCTCTATTTGCTTTATGAATTTTGGAGCTTTCTTATCAGGAGCAAAAGAGAATCGGGTCGTTATTAGGACCAATTTATCCAAGTGGTGTTCTTCGTTCTAAAATCTACTTTGTCTAATGTTAATATATCTCCCCCAGCTTTCTTTTGGCAAATCAGCATGGTGTGTGTGTGTGTGTGTGTGTGTGTGTGTGTGTGTGTGTATTTCCATTCTTTACCTTTTAATCTATCTGTATTTTTATATTTAAAGTACATTTATTGAAGGCAGAATATAATAAGAGTCTTGCTTTTTTATCCAATATATCTCTGCCTTTTACTTGAGATGCTTAGATAAGAGATTGATAAACTATAGCCCAAGGCTTAAATCCAGATTGCTAACAGTTTTGATACAGCTTTCAAATGAAGAATAAATTTACATCTTAAAACATTGGTGAAATAAAACAAAACAAAGAAAGATACACAACAGGGGTCTATATGAGCCTTTATAGAATAGATGGTCTATCTCTGGTTTAGACTATTTATATTTAATGTGATTATTAGTTATGATTTAATTTAATTCTATCATCTTGCTATTTGTGTTTTATTTGTCTCATCTGATACATTTTGTTTTTTTCTAGTTTTTTTGGATTACTTGAGTATTTCTATGGTTATTACATTTAATCTTTTTTATTGGCGTAATAGCATTTATTCTTTGTTTTGCTAGTTTAGTGGTTGCTTTAGGGCTGTCTGTCTTCAAATGATATTATACCCCTTTATATATAAGAAATTTAAAAGAATATTCTTTCATTTCTTCCCTCCCAATCTTTAGGCTATTGTTCCTTTCTGTGTGTTTTGTCTATGCATATGTTATAAACCCCACAATATATTGTGCTATATTTTATATAAACAGTCAATTAATTTAAAAGAGATTTAAATAATAAAAAAGCATCTTATGTAATTATTTTCGTAGATGGTATTTAGGACACTCTTCATTTCTTTGTATAGATCTATATTTCTATATGGTATCATTGTCTTTCTACCTGAAGGAATTCCTTTAACATTTTTAATGGGTCTGCTGGTGATAAGCTGTTTCACCTTTTGTATGTCAGAAACTGTTCTTATTTCACCTGCATTTAAAAAGATTTTTCACTGGGTTTAGTTCCATTTGACAGTTTTCTTTTAGTACTTTAAAGCTGTTGAGACACTATCTTCTTATTTGCATTGTTTCTGACAAGAAGTCTTTCTCTGGCTACTTTTAAGATTTTTCTCTTTATCAATAGTTTTGAGCAATTTGATTATAGTGTGTTTTGGTGTAGTTTTCTTCAAGTTTCTTGTGCTTGTTGTTAATTTAGCTTCCTTAATATGTGAGTCCTTTTTTTGTCAGATTTTGAAAATTTTCAGTCATTGTTTCTTCAAATATTTTTTCTTTCCCTTTTCCTTCTCTTCTTTGGGTACTCCAATTATATATATATATATATAATATATATAATATATATATATATTATGCTACTTAAAGTAGTCCCATGCCTCACTGATGCTCTTTTAATTTTCCTGAGTTCTTTTTGCTCTACATGTTTTATTTGGGATATACTTTCAAGTTCACTTATCTTTTCTTCAACAATGTCTAATCTGCTGTTAATCACTTCCAATATATTTTCCTTTTCAGACATTGTACTTTTCATCTCTAGAAGCTCAATTTTGGCCATTTTCATATCTTTCATGTCAATAGTTACTTTTTAAACATATGTAATATAGTTATAATAATTTCTTATGCTAATTCTAATATCTAGATCAGTTCTGGGTCAGTTTCAATGAGTTGATACTTCTCCTAGTTAAGAATCATGTCATCCTGCCTTCTTACATTCCTGGTAATTATTGATCAGCCATTATAAATTTTACCTTGAACTTTATTACGGAATACAGTTAAGTTCTTTGGAAAAAGTGGGATCCTTTCAGATCTTGCTTTTATAATTTGTTCTATGGTTCCACAGAAGTACTTAGTGTAGAGCTGAGGCAAGTCTTCCCTCAGTGCCCAATCCCCAGTGAATTTGAGTTTTTCACTCTGTCTGGTGGTAATGTGCACTATTCCTGCTCCTGTATGAGCACATCTACTGCTCCCTTTAATGTTTTTGGATGTATTTTCCACCAGCCTCAGCCAGTTTCCTCACCCATAGGTACTGATCAGTACATTGTTGAATATGTAAGGGAGACCCTTTGTAGCTCCCTAGAATTCTCTTCTTCCCATTACTCAGCCTTGTGAACTTTCCTCACCTTGGTCTCCCTGCTTTCTCAACTTAGAGTACCTACTGGGTTCTTCTGCCTGAGTACGCCAGCCCACACCACAGCCTGGAATCTACCTGAGGCAAGAAGGAAGATGGAAAAACCATAGGGTTCACCCTATTTGTATCCTTTCTCTCAGGAATTACTACTCCTTATTGCCTGACATTCAGTGTCTTGAGAACTATATTTTATATCCTTGTTGTTGTTGTTTCAAACAACAAGATAAATCTGGCCCTTGTTACTCCATTTTCGGTGCTGAACATTTTCAACATTTCTTTTATTCATTCATCTGTTCAACAAATACTTGTGTCCCATTGCTGTGCTCTGAGGGTCTGAGAAGACTGAGGTGAAAAAGTCTGCTCCATGAGGTTCCAGCTATGTCTGTTCTATCATTGTTGTAGCTCTAGAGAATGAGCAGAGTCCTCAATCATCCTAGTGCTCAGAAGTATTTGGGTGGATAGACAATTCTAACTCAATATGCAGGCTTAATATGCGCATAGCCCCTGGAAACACAAAGGCAAGAATGTTTTAATCCACAAGGGAGAATCCAAAGGCCACACAGAGGAGGTGACACTTAGCCCCTTCATAATGGAGGGAAAGGAGTCTGCCAGAGGGAAAAGGTGGGGAGGGCATTCCAGGCAGATGAACTAACATGAGAAAAGGCATGAAGGAATGAAGAAGCATAATATGTTCACAAAACTAAAATATACTTGGAATGTTTAATGTGTGGGGGCAAAGAATAGGAACTGGCATTTAGGAGTCAGATCATATAAGATCTTGCATATCATGCTAATGTTGTAAATACTTTTTAAAAAGGAAACACCATTTCCAGCAAGTAGATTATAATCATTAGAGAAAAGAAAGCCAGAGAAAGGATTAAATCACAATATGAGGTAAGTACAAAGAGCTAGAATCCTGTACTGTGAGTGAATAGAAAGCTAACTTCCTTGGGAGCTGGAAATCAGGCCCAGGATTAGGGTGAAGTAAGTGAGGCCCCAAGAGAGCTAAATGTAAGGAGACCCTCACTCGCAGTTATGAAAGTGTGGTCCATCCTGAACTTACTTGCTCAGGAGAGTGAAACTCTTTAAATTTGAACCCTAGACACCAAACTTGCCTCACTCTGGCCTAGGCCCTGATAGGGAGATTTCTCATCTCCTGTAGGCACTCAAACAAATCACAAATCAATGGCATAGAGGCCAAAATAGAAAAAGGATGAAGACTACAAATTAATAGCCAACATACAGGCATAAACATTACATGAAGAAAACACTTATTGGAGCAACAATAATTTTAGCTAAGTCTCTATCCATCATCTGGAGCTTTGACTATCAGAAAAAGTCAATCATATATGAATATTCTCTACCAAGAAGATGGAAAATTTGAATTAAATCTCTCTCAAAGTAAAACTTCCATTCACACTTTATGAACAGCCATTTCACCAGGGCTGCCCAGCGTGAGTCCTTAGTGATGCTTATAGGAAGGGTGACCATACTGGCTCCCTCAGTCAGGTGGGGCTTGTTTTGGAAAGGTTTGTGCTCTAAAGCCTTGCCACCCTAGGTGGCACCAGCAGAGGCATCATCTGGGAACTTATCAGAAATGCAGAATCTCAGGCCTCGAAACAGACTTGCTTTCTCCCCAAGATCCTCAGGTCATTTCTGTGCACATCAGAGTTTGAGAAGCATTGTTAGAGATGACTTTTTCAGGGTTAGTTCCAAAGGACTTTGCTTCCCAGAATACATTGTTAATGGCATTGGGTTGAGTGGTAGTCCTTAAAAGGATATGTCCCTACCCTAATCCCCAAAACTTGTGAATATAACTTCATTTGGAAAAAGAGTCTTTGCAAATTTAATAACATTGAGGAGCTTGAGAAGAGATCATCCTAGAAGGGCTCTAAATCAAATGACAATTGTCCTTATGAGTGAGGCAAAAGGGAGAACTGACAGAGTAAGAAGAGGAGAAGGCGATATGACACCGAGGTAGAGAAGCCCAGAGACACCAGGAATCTCTAGAAACTGGAAGAGGCAAGGCCCAGACCCTCCCCTACAACCCCACAGGGAGTGCAGCTCTCCCAGCACCTTGACTCCAGACTTCTGTCCTCCAGCACTGTGAGAGAGTGACATATCTGTTTTTTTAAGTTATTAGATTGTACAATTTGTTATGACACTAATAGAGAACTACCTAGTTTATTTATTCATTCATTGAGTTAATAGCCAATAGTTTAGTAACATTTATTAACCACTTTCTATGTACCATTTCACAGATGTAGGAACTGAGACCTATAGAGCTGAGACTTGCTCATCATCACACCCAGTGAGTAAATGGAAGAACCGGGGTTTAAGGTCAGATCATTTCATTTCAAATCCACATTGTCTTTCCACTACATAATCCTTTAGAAGCCAAAATTCAGGCCAAGACTGTCTACCTAGACCCAAATATAATTCTTGCAAAATCAAGGTCTTTGCAGTTGCACATACACAGAATACCTCTACTCACAATTCTTGTTTGTAGTACATTGGGGAAGATAAAGATAGTCAACCTCTTTTGGTATAAATCTCTATCATGTTTTTCCCAAGTCCAGAATCCGTGTGCCTTCTTCTTTCTAATACACTCTCCTTGTAGCAGAACAGAAAAAGAGCTGATGTTTTCACTTGTATGAACCAATCCACTCTAATGTCTTACCTCTGCCAGACCATTTGCCTTTTATGCCTGTCATAGTTAATGTAGAATGAAACTGTACCTCCTGCCATGGAGCAGCAAAACTATTGGGTACATGTAATAATTAGGTACAATTAGGTACAAGACAATTAGGTACAAAGAGGGCCCTGAAACTGCAGAAAAGTGATCATTTTAAGGGCCTGAGATGATGAAGTCAGAAAGAATGATATCCTATCTTCCTCATTCATTCATCATGTATTCACTCAACATGCCTATATTGAGTAATTTCTACATGTTAAACACTGTTCTAGACCTTGCAGGTAGAGTTCTGTACAAGAGAGTCCCAGCCTCTGCCCACATGTGGTCAAGGATCTGATGCCTGGTAGGGAAGGCCCATGAGTAAAACTGGTCAGGGTGAAGACAATCTCATGTACTCATGATGTTTTGGGGGCAGTTGGGGTTCATCATTGTCACCAGGATACAGTAGGGCCTGTGGCAAACTGTAGGAATTCCCTTCTTAGCTACAAATAACCCACTTTCACCTAAAACATGTATTTTAAACACGTGGTGCCCAGTTCTGAGTGCATACTATAGCAAGTTTAGACACAGGAAATTACAAGTGCTCTGAAGGGGGCATCTAAACAAGATACTCTTTGTGCTTTGCCGAAAAAGATGAGCCATGAGACCCTGCTGTCCTGTTCCATCACTGGTAGTCATCATTTCCTGTGCCAGCAATTTTTTTGCAGCTGGGACCCAAGTGAGACCATGGTATCATAGACTAGACTCATATGTATCAGGACTTGTTAGACACATCCTTTATGTTCAGCCTCCCTAGTTCACCCAGCACAGCCCATTATTCAGAGATTGCAGGCTACTGAGTAAACATTCACTTTAGATAAGCTTCCCAGAGGAAAAAAAGAAGAAACAGAGCTGGGCTTGAGCTGGAAGGAGCAAGGGTGTCAGTAGGATGGGAAGTGCAAGTATGAGGCCACCTGGTGAGGGCGAAGGGGCTGGATGGAGCAGAAGGTGGCTCAATAAGCCACCTGTGTCCTTTTAAAGGGATGAACTTAAGTTGAACTTTCCAGCATTAACTTTACTTTAATATTCTTGTGTCCTTGGGAACCTGGAAACAAAGCTATAGTTATTTGCAGACCAGTTTCACATTTTCACTTCAGTTTTTTTCAAAGCCAGCAGCAACTTTTAAAGCTAAAAGCAGCTCCATCTAGGAAAGAAATTAGGGTCATGCAGACCATGCGTCTTCTGAAAGCCAAGGCTGCCACAGCCCCAAGAAATGCCTCTCTCACTGACCTCCCTGGATGAGGTCACAAGAGCAAGGGTACAATATGCCTTTCAGTCTTCCTAAAGCTGTGGCAAACAAGTTGTCCCAAGAGCTCTTTTTGTGGGAAGCCCATGACTATGCTCTAAAAAGACAGAAGATGGAGGCATATATAGTTATACTTTGCCTCCTCACACAACCAAAAGAAGAACAAAAACAAATTTAAAGCAAAAGCCACCAGAATTGACAGAAAATAGAACTGTATGGGAGTCCGACAACCAAGGAATTAAAGAAGAAACATTCATTCAGACTGATGGGAGAGGCAGAGATGGACAGCCTGGGCAGAGAGGATGCATGACAAGGCGGTAGCTGGAGGATCTAGGAGGCAAGGTGGCAGCTGATAGACTGGGCCAGGCAAGGTAGTGGCTGGCAAAGTGGGTGGCCCCACATTTGCATGTAGATAAACCAGGAGGAGCAACTGGGGATCAAGATAGAACGTGCAACCCAGGGTTTCAGCACAGGGAAATAAAGCCTCAAAACTTCCAACTGTAAAAATCTATGAGGATTGTGGAAACAAGAGAAACTCCAAACCTCACAGGAGAGTTTGTTGGAGAGAACCACAGGGCCTTAAAACATACACAAGCTCACCCACTCAGGAATCAGCACAAGAATGGCCCAATTTGCTTGTGGGTAGTGGAGGAAGTGAATGAAAGCCAGCGGAGAGCTGAGCAAGCAGCATTGTTTCCTCTTGGACCCCTCCCCCACATACAGCACCACAAAGCGGCAACATGGGTTGCCCCACCCTGGCGAATACCTAAGGCTCCAGGCCCTTACTATGTAACAGCTGGCCAAGACAAAAAAATATGACCCAAATGATAGAACAGAGCAAGGCTCCAAAAATAGAACTAAGCAATGAAGAGATAGCCAACCTATCAGATTCAGAGTTCAAAACACTGGTAATCAGGATGCTCACAGAAATGGTTGAGTTTGGTCTCAAAATAGAGAAAAAAGTGAAGGCTATACAGAGTGAAAGAAAGGAAAATGTACAGGGAACCAACAGTGAAGGGAGGAAAACCAGGACTCAAATCAGTGATTTAGAGCAGAAGGAAGAAAGAAACATTCAACCAGAATAGAGTGAAGAAACAAGAATTCCAAAAAATGAGAAGAGGCTTAGGAACCTCCAGGACATCTTTAAATGTTCCAACATCCAAATCATAGGGGTGCCAGAAGGAGAAGAGGAAGAGCAAGAAATAGAAAACTTATTTGAAAAAATAATAAAGGAGAACTTCCCCAATCTGGCAAAGGAAATAGACTTCTAGGAAGTCCAGGAAGCTCAGAGAGTCCTAAAGAAGGTGGATTCAAGGAAGCACATACCAAGGCACATCATAATTACATTACCCAAGATTAAAGATAAGGAGAGAATCTTAAAAGCAGCAAGGGATAAGGGGACAGTTACCTACAATGGAGTTCCCATAAGACTAACAGCTGATTTCTCAAAAGAAACCTTGCAGGCAAGATGGTGCTGGAAAGAAGTATTCCAAGTCATGAAAGGGAAGGACCTACATCCAGGATTGCTCTATCCAGCAAAGCTGTCATTTAGAATGGGAGGGCAGATAAAGTGCTTCTCAGATAAGGTCAAGTTAAAGGAGTTCATCATCACCAAGAAAAATGAACTGTTAAAGGGACTTATCTAAGAAAAAGAAGATGATCAAAACTATGAACAGTAAAATGACAACAAATTCACAACTATCAACAAGTGAACCTGAGAAACACAAAAAGCAAAAACTAAGCAAAAGCTAGAATAGGAACAGAATCACAGAAATGGAGATCATATGGAGGGGTATCAGTGGGGAGGGAGAAGAAAGAGAATGGGGGAAAAGGTACAGGGAATAAGAAGCATAAATGGTAGGTACAAAATAGACAGGGGAGGTTAAGAATAGTATAGGAAATGGGAGAAGCCAAAGAACTTGTATGTATGCCCCATGCACATGAACTAAGGAGGGGGAATGCTGGTAAGAGGGGGACTGCAGGGCAGAAGGGAATAAAGGGGAGAAAAGTGGGACAACTATAAAACCATAATCAATAAAATATTTTTAAATAAATAAATAAAGGACATCAAATCTATGGCAATTGACTTGAAGCTTCTCAGTAATTGTGAGGTCCTAATGGATATTGCTGAGATAACTTATGCATTTTGTCAATATCAGCAACAATCATAGAGGCTGGCATTAAATTATCTTATTGCACACCCAGCACATTAAGAGGGTTTTTGGGAGTCAGGAGCAGTAATTGGGGCTAATTGAATAAGGAAGACAAACCATCTGCAAAGGAGGGGTCATTAAGAGTAGGTAATAGAAGTCCCAAATGGGTCAGACTGAAATGATTTAGCAGGAGAAAACCTGAGTCCAAATCCTGGTTAGGCTACTTGACTAGCTTTTTAATTTTGGGTCAATTATTTAACCCAGGGGTCCCCAGCCTCCAGGTCGAAGACCAGTACTAGTCCAGGCCTGCTAGGAACCAGGCTGCACAGCAGGAGGTGAGCTTGAATGTAATGCTCTGGAATCATCCCGAAACCATCTCCCAGTCTGTGAAAAAATTGTCTTCCATGAAACTGGTCCCTGGTGCCAAAAAGGTTGGGGATCACTGATAACCTCTCTCAGCCTCGGTCTTCTCATCTGAGGATATCCCATGAGGTAACATAGTGCTTTGCACTGTCTTATTCAGAATAAAAGCACTCAGTAAGTAGTTCCTAGAAACACAGCAGCAGATGAAGACAGCCACTGGCACTAGAGGATCAGAGGGTGTAGCTAACAGTCATCGGGCAGGAAGTGGATGAGGGGGAGGCAGGAGGCTAGATACAAGGGGATCACATCATCAGTCCAGCACCTGAGTTCAAGTTCCTCCACCCTGGCTGCACAAAGGAGTCAGTTTAAGTCCATTTGAAGGAGGTTTTTATTTGTTTGTTTTGTTTTTTAATATCCATGCTTGGGCTTAAACCTGAGTCCCAATCCCAGTTAGGCTACTTGACTAGCTTTTTAATTTTTGGTCGATTATTTAACCCAGCGGTCCCCAACCTCATCCATACTCCCTATTTAATTGGTCTGGTGTGGAGGCAGAGCACCAGTAGGCTTTTTTCCCCTTTAATTCCCTTTGTGTTTCTAATGAGCTGCCAGAAGTAAGAACCTCTGGTTTACATGATGCAGATCTAGAGGATCTTGAATTCTGTACCAACACCCAAAAGAGCTTGAGAGAAAGGAATCTAGAATGACTCCTGAGTTCTTGACCTGAATTAACTGAAAGGCTAGACTTGCCATTTCTCGAAATGGAAAGGACTATGGAAGAGCTACTTTGAACCCAGCAGCGAGTATGTGAAGCCCTGGGGATATTAAGCTGCCCTTCTTGAGACAGAGGTATGTACACAGATAATGACACTGCTGTGTCATAAGGTCCCTAGGAGCAACCTGCACTGGGAGCCACAGATGCACAGAGACTGATGAGACTAACTGCTTGGGGAGGCTTTGCGGGAAGATCATGCATTCATCAGTGTGTGGAATGAACTGAGGACATGAAAGGTGGGGGCGAGAATGGGCTGGAGGTCATAGTCAGCGAGTAGTGATGGAGAAGGAGTTGGGGAAAGCTGGGTGGCACCATGAGAACAGAAGCTGAAGGGTGCTGGGTGCTTGGGGTGAGCCCTGTACGGGGTCTGGCAGTGAAAGCTTTCCCTTCTCGCACTCTGTCCTCAAGCACCTTTGCTTTGCTCCTGGTCCCAGAGCTGTTTGCAGACAACTTCCCTCTCCTGAAAGTGCACAATCTTTCTGAACTTCACTTGTGTGGCCTTCGAAGTTCCTGTTTCTGAAAAGCAGAATGACTAAATGCGATTGGATGGACCTTTCACCTTTTTAACAGCCTCAGTCTCCTCCAACCTCTTGGTTTTTATCTACAAGCAGTTTCTTCCTCTTGGCTTTCCAAACTCTAACAGCTCAGACACTAATTTACCAGGCCTTTTGGTTTTCTTCCACCTGGACTGCCTTCACTGAAAGATTAGTTTTCCCGCACATACAGAAGTTACACAGTGTCAGTAAATTGGAATTTGCATAATCTTTGGGGAAAAGCCCTTATATTGTGCCAAGATACCAGGACAGCAGTGCATCTTTATCATGTTGCTCAGATGCTTTTGGAGAGCTTCAGCCCAGATAAGTAATTCATTTTTGTTTAGTTTGGTTTAGTTTAGTTTTAGTTTCCCTGAGACTTTCTGTGAGGTCAGCACTTTGCTTTGAGTTCCAGCTCCAGAGTTCTCCATGGACCCTGCAATAATTATCACATTATGGGTAGGGGGGCAAGAAAGGTCACAGCAATACCCAGAAAAACAATACAAAGTTCATGTTGTTGTGCTGATTTCTGCCATATATACATACATATATATATATATCTCACAACCCTCATATGCTAGAAATATGAGTATACTCATGTGTATGTGTATCTATAATTTATGCTTGAATTACAAATTTAATGATAAGTTATAGATACATATATACATGCATATATATGTATCTATAACTTACGATTATGAGAAAGTATTAACTGTGCTCCAAGCCTTACCCAAATCCACACCCTAAATCATCCTCTTTGTCAAGTTTTGAAAACTTCCCATGAAGTAAATTTCCATGTGAAATCATTTTCTCCAGTTTAAATCTAACCCAAAGATTTAACTATTTAGTATTGCCTTTTCATAATCTGCTTTAATTGTTATTGATTTGTATGTGTGGAAAGCGCCCTGAGGTCATAAAGGCCTTCCGTCTGTTTCACTGCTGGCCATTTGCTGGATCTCTAGGTCATCCTGGGCTCTCCAGTTGGTCTCTCTTCAGCACTTCTGCAGATGGTCCCTCCTCCTCCCGCAGAGGTCCCTACTCTTGGAGCAAATTGATAACAGACAAACTGGTAAATAATAGGCAATTAAATAAAGTCAATTATTTAAAAGCAGATTTATTATGAGAAAGCAATTGGGGATTTATTCAGCAGTGAATAGAAATAAAATATATACATATATTCTACTTTTAAAATAAATATAATTAGAATCCAAAACAGGACAATCAAGAAGAAATTTCTGCCCCAGCCTTGAGCAAGGTGCTGTGCCGTACCCCTCCTGCGCTAGCCTGTGACAAGTCCTGTCTCCTCCAGGTTGTCTGGATTTAGGCTCTCAAATTTTCAGTAGGGGTCTGAAAAGTTTTAGTTATCTTTTGGTCCTTCATTGACTTACAGTAGCAGGGGGAAAGCCAATTATAATAACACAGTGGTGAGAGGACTGGTATTTTGGTGGTGGATGAAGTTAAAATTTCACAGAACATTTTACAATATATTGACTAGTTTATAGTTGTATCACTAACTTTCCCTCATAGCATCATCATTTGTATTTGTCTTATTTAAATGCATTTACACCACTTTGCAAGGCTGAAGTGTTTAATGCAGGTCTTCCCCTCCACAACAGGAAAAGAATAACTCAGCTGCTATGTGAAATAGAGAAAAATTAGAACTTAAGCTTTTTAGATCACTAGGAAGTGGTAAAAATGAATAGCGGGACTTAAGAATATATGACAATAAAATCTCTCTTATTCAGTAAATTGTGTAGAAACCATTCCATATCTGTGTTCTAAAGCTCTTCTATTCTGTTTAAGTGTAGTATTTTAAAATGGAGATTCAAGTGGAAGGCAAAAGGTGGGTAATTTATCCTTTTAGAAATAAAGCAGCTTGGGATATGTTTGCATGGAAAAATTAAAATACTAAATTAATGAAAATTAACTTTCTACAGATTAAGCTTTAAGGTCAGCAGGAGAACAGTATTACAACAAGTATGCAGGGCTGTGTGCCAGGGAAATCTTCTGTTTTGGGAAGGAAAGTCTTGGGGTTAGTGGATGTTCAGACATATTGGAAACATGAGGTCACCCAAAAAATGCAGTTTGTCAAACTGCATGTAGCAAAGAGGTTGTTTCAAGGCAAAGATGATTCATTGGGGGAAGGAAGTGGGAGGTGAATTGTTCAAGAAGTGAGTCATTTAGGATTAAATTCAAATTGCCTCTAAACAACATAGCAAGCAAACAATAAAAAACAAACAAGTAAAGAAATGCATGCATCTTTTGGAGAACTATCTCTTCAGGTCCTTTGTCCATGTTTCAGTTGGGTTGTTTGTCTTATTGGTGTTGAGCTGTATAAGTTTTTTATGTATTTTGGAAATGAACCCTTTATCAGATGTATCATTGGCCAATATGTTCTTCCATTCAGTGGGTTCCATTTTCATATTATTGTTTTTTTTTTCTTTTTTGCTATGTAAAAGCTTTTTAGTTTGACATAGTCCCATTTGTTTATTTTTATCTTTATTTCCCTTGCATGAGGAGCTATAATGACAAAAATATTGCTACAATAAATGTCTGAAATTTTAATGCCTATGTTTTCTTCTAGCATTTTTATGGTTTTACAATTTACATTTAAGTCTAATTTATTTTGAGTCTATTCCTTTGTATGGTGTAAGTTAGTGGTCTGGTTTCAGTTTTTTGCGTGTGTCTGTCCAATTTCTCCAGAAACATTTATTGACGAGACCTCACTGAATGCTCTTGCTTCCTTTGTCAAATATTAATTGACCATATAGGCATTGGTTTATTTCTGTGCTTTTTATTCTGTTCCACTAGTGATACGTCTGTTCTTATGCCAGCACCATGCTGATTTGATTACTATAGCTTTGTAGCGTAGCTTAATATCAGGTAGTATGATACCTCCAACTTTGTTCTTTCTCAAGATTGCTGAGGTTATTTGGGGTCTTTTGTGATTCCATATAAGTTTTTGGAATATTTGTTCTAGATCTGTGAGATATGCCATCAGTATTTTTTTTTTGGTTGTCAATGACCATTTATTGATTATTTTGGGCCAAAACATTTTTTAGTTATATTTTATTGATTATGCTATTATAGTTGTCCCATTTCTCCCCCATCATTCCCCTCCACCCTGCACACACCCTCCCACCCACATTCCCCCCTTTAGTTCATGTCCATGTTTCATAAGTTCTTTAGCTTCTACTTTTCCCACACTGTTCTTGCACTCCCCCTGTCTAATTTCTACCCACCGTCTATGCTACTTATTCTCCGTGTGATCTCCATTTCTGTGTTCCTACTCCTGGTCTAGATGTTTGCTTAGTTTGCTTTTGTTTTAGGTGTGGTTGTTAATATCTGTGAGTTTGCTGTCTTTTTACTGTCCTATTTTTTATCTTCTTTTTCTTAGATAAGTCCCTTTAACACTTCATACAATAAGGGCTTGGTGATGATGAACTCCTTGAACTTGATCTTATCTGAGAAGTGCTTTATCTTCCCTTCCATTCTAAATTACAGCTTTGCTGGATAGAGCAATCTTGGATGTAGGACCTTGACTTTTATGACTTGGAATATTTCTTTCCAGCCCCTTCTTGCCTGGAAGGTCTCTTTTGAGAAATCAGCTGACAGTCTGATGGGAACTCCTTTGTAGGTGACTCTGCCTTTATCCCTTGCTGCTTCTAGAATTCTCTCCTTCATTTTAATCTTGGCTAATGTAATTCTGATGTGCCTTGGTGTGTTCCTCCTTGGGTCCACCTTCTTTGGGACTCTCTGAGCTTCCTGGACTTCCTGGAAGTCTATTTCCTTTGCCAGATTAGGGAGGTTCTCCTTTATTATTTGTTCAAATAAGTTTTCCACTTGTTGTTCTTCCTCTTCCCCTTCTGGTGCCCCTACATTCAGATGTTGGGACATTTAAAGATGTCCTGGAGGTTCCTAAACCTCTCCTCATTTATTTTTTAATTCTTGTTTCTTCCTTCTTTTCTGTTTGGTTGTTTCTTTCTTCCTTGTAGTCCACTCCATTGATTTGAGTCCCAGTTTTCCTCCCATCACTATTGGTTCCCTGTGTGTTTTTCTTCATTTCACTTACTGTAGCCTTCATTTGTTCATCTAATTTGCGACCAAAATCAACCAGTTCTGTGAGCTTCCTAATCACCAATGCTTTGAACTCTGCATCTGATAGGTTGACCACCTCCTGGTCGCTCAGATGAATTAGCTCTGGGGCCCTGGTCTGTTCTCCTGTTTGAGCCATCCTTGGTTTTGGGTTTTGTTTTTTTTTTTTGGTTTTGTCTGGTCGCAGCTGTTAGGTAGTGAGGGGCGGAGCCTAAGGTGTTCACCAGGGCAGAGCAGGGCAGCCCAGTCACTGGGTTGTGATGCTGGATGTGGGGGCAGGGTGTGAGAGGGAACAATGGCGCCTGTTCCACTCTCCCGGGGACTCCAGTGCCCTCTGCAGCTCTCCCCAAGCAAATTGGGCCCCTCTGGCGCTGATTTCCATGTGAGTGGGCCGGTGCACATTCTAGGACCCTGTGGGTCTCTCCAACGAACTCTCCCACAAGGCTGGGATTCCCTCCTGGCACCCCAACTCCCACAAGTGTTCTCAGTCAGTGCTTTTTAGGCTTTATTCCTGTTGCTGGGGCTCTGCGCTGCGCAGTCTGTCTCGTTGCCCATTTCGCCTGGTTTATCTGCGCACGAATGTGTGACCATGGTCAGCTGCTTTGTGCACGTCGCTTGGTCTGCTCATTGCCTCCCTGCATCCAGTAACTGCCACCTGTGCACCCGGGACCACCAGCTACAGCTTCTTCCTGCCAAGACCCCTCTCTGCTGGCCACTGACTCTGCCCCTCTTACTGGTCTGGGTGAATCGTTGTCGAACTTCCTACAATTCAATGCTCTATCTGTTCTGGGTGGGGGTTTTTTTTGTTCTATATTTTTGTTGTCCTTAATCCTAGTTGTGAGAGGAAGCACAGTGTGTCCGCCTATGCTTCCATCTTGGCCGGAGTTGCTTTTGTAATTTTTAAAAGCACAAGGTAAGAATCATGCCAAAGTGGTATTTTCCATAATTTATATACACCGGAAACTATATATAAAGACACAGTAAGGAAGTAGCAACATTCATAATCTATTACCTATTTTGTTGCTGTTCACTAAATGGATTTGTTTTATCACTGTTGCTATTTAAGTGCAACATAATTACATATAATGGAGTATATATACTACTTTAATAGAGTTTATTATTTAGGCTTTGCCATAACTATTTTTATTTCTTTTATTACAGTATATAAATGCTTTGGGGAGGGAGGCTTTTTTAAGATGAAAAGATGGTTTTTAATTATTATGGCTTGCTTTGCTTGGAGCTGCTTTTCATAATTAACACATATTAGAGTCAATTGCAACTATGTATTTTCTGCTCACTGGAGTATACAAAATTAAACTTTTCTCAATGGGCTGTTTGTGCAGTAGCATTTTCACCATGGCCTTCTGCACACTCTGGCAATGGTAATATTATGTTAATATGTCGATCTATACCATCTATACTGTTGTGGGTATTAGATCAACTTTTTTGCCGAGTTTACACAATGTCACATTTGCTTGATGAATATGTCTACAGTATAAAATTTCATTTTAGCAATTCAAGAGTCAGATCAGGCTGACTGATCAGCAGGTGCCATCTGAGGGCTGGGATCAGAATGAAAGAGGCACAGAATTACTGTATGTTACTGACTTTGTTGAAACAACACAAACTGCTAGTCTGAAGCTCTATTTTTCTTCTAAACTTCTCCTCTCAATTTGTACTGCTGTCCACCCCAGAGGCTGGATAGCTCTTCAACAGACCCGTTTTCTCTTCTTCCTGGGTACACAGCTGGACTACATCTCCCAATCATACTTCACTTTGCTATGTTCATGTGGCTCCGGTCCAGCCCATAGAATGTGAGTAGAAGTGGTGCAAGCCACTTTCAGGCCTAGCTTATAACTTCTCAGATGCATCCTCCATGTTCTTTCATCTTCTGCCAGCTTGAGGCAAACAAGCACTGTGACCTTAAAAGTCTAAACTGAAGATTATGAAGCCACAAGTTAGAAGGAGCCCGAGACTTGAATTACCACCAATTAGGAACACCGCTTGGTCTTTACAGGGACAAAAGGCAGATATGTGTGATTCAGCCGTTATACATTATTGGATATGCTAATTATCAGCTAGCTTTCAAACTAGCATACAGTTTTTCCAAGCAATTCCTTAGGTCAGTGGTTCTCTATTCAATTATAGGGTTGAAGGAAAAAAGCAGTTGGAAGTAGGCTAAATTCTGAGGTAAACTTTTCATCTGCATACTCTAACCTTCCCTTACTCAGATTCTTATTCATACCCCTAGCATGCCGTACCAGGTTGCAGGAGGCAGAGCATTATGGAAAGAATAATATAGCAAGGAAGCTGAGGCAAGGAAATTTTAAGTAACTCGCTTAAAGTCACACAACTAGGAACTGGCAAAGCCAGGATTCAGACATGGGTGGTCTAACTCCAAGCCCACATTTGTAACCACCTTGTTAGCCTGCCTCCTGACTCTTGCCTGCCCTGTCAGAGAACTTGGCCTTCACTGGATTTCTTTCATGGGGTGACCTTTGGATTGTCTGTAAGTACACCTTCTACTTGGCCCATCATATCTGCAATAACATCCTAATACTAATTTGCTATCTGACATCCAACCAACAACTTTACAAGTTATTTTATTTCAGTAAAAGTACATGTTATTATCCAGCAGTATCTACTGGGGAGAATATCACTGTACACTCCAAAGCAGTATCCATGACTTGTGAGCTGTCTTGCTGCTGCTTCCTTAATTTACCTGGTTGTCGAGAGTTGACTGTACATGAAAGGGGAATGTCTAGTGCCAGTACTAGAAGCCTATTACAATGTTAAACCTAGGAACAGCCCATTGGCATATTTTGCAGAACAACTGTATCACTGGGAACACTCCTACTCCTTTTAATGGGTTCTGGTGGAGCACAGCGTTAAAAGGTGTAGGTTTACAGCCACACAACCCAGGCTCAAATCTGAGTTCACCCACTTACAAGCTTTTTCTGTGAGCAAGTTATTTAACCTCCACCCTTGGTTTCCTCATCCATAAATGGTGATGATGATGATGATGACGATGATGATGTTGATCATTTCATAGGGTTGTTGGAGGTTTAATACTATAAAACAGATATACATAGAAATTTTTCTATGAATATTAGCTATTGTTATATTAAAGACTATCAAGCTAAAAGGCAAAAAAAAAAATGAAGGCCCAAAGGACCATTTCCAAACTGGAGGGCCCTTGGAAATGAATGTATCTTTTAAAAAAATAACAATTAAATCCTGAAGACAAATTGAGCAAAGCAGCATAATTAGGGAACTTAGAAATTGGCAAAACTAGGTACAAACCCTGTTCCTGAGACTACTTGCCTGATCTTCAGCAAATTACATAATCTCTGCAAACTTCAGTTTCTTCACATGTAAAATGAATTAATAAATGCAGAAGTTTGCCTTACGTGTCAACCCTTTACATGTATTTTTCCTATATGTTGCTCATTTATATGTAGCACATTTTCTATGCCATTGTTAAGTTTAGCCTGTGGTAAATTCAGACACTCCACTGGCTTGGAAAGAATGAAAGTGATTTCATGTGGAAATTATTTAATTTTTTTCTTTCTTAACCTCTTCAAAGGCTAATGAGGCAACAAGACATTCAGACTTCCCACTTCCCATGCCCACCCACGTCTGGGCTCCCCAGTGTGGACCCGATGGCCCAGACGACTCCACCTTGGAGGCGTGCATCTGTGGCTGCTGCTCTGATTCCCCATCGTTCTTCCAACAAGTTCACCGTTTTAGGTAAGAAAAATTACATAGTTATACTCATTCTTTATTATTTATTTTACTTATTTAAAATATTATATATGTGTTGCTCTTGCTTACTAAGTAATATTTCACAGTAAAAGAAATTGGAGCTTTTTGGAGAAATTACTCAGGTAAAAACAAAGTTTAAGTCTAGAATAACTTTTGGGTCATAGAGTGAGGAAGTGATTGAAATACAATGCAGATACGTCACAAAAGATGCTGGAGCCAGCTTGAAGGGGTTCCAAAAGGCCAAATCTGGGACTGTTCGAGCATCAAAATAAATAAATGAAAAATAAATAATAGAATCTATAAAAGTCTGGTGTTCATAATAAATTGAATAAATGAATAAATGAAAAGTAAATGAAGGAGAAAGAAAAACTCATCTTTACAATAGAATTCAAACTTATAAATGTAGAAAAATTGAGTTAAAATCACTCCTTGCAGCTATAATAAAGGTTTGAGCAAGAAGTATCAATAAGTGCTAAAAGTAATGAGTGAAATTATGATAAAGAGCAAGGCATTTAAATAATAGTTTTCATGTTCTCCCTGCAAACTATGTATAAAGTACAAAAGGAAAAATATATTTTACAAGGGTAAACCTTGCAGATATCACCTTAACAAAATGTTTGAAGTTTTCATCACTGATACTGGGTAAAAGTGACATCCTGTGATTCTTGACATAATTCACTGAGAAGATCACAATATAACTTCAGTGTCATCCCTGTCAAAAATGCATAACCTGAATCCAATCATGAGAGCATATCAGATAGATCCAAATTTTTGTACATTCTACTGTAAATAACTGGCCCCTATGTACACTTCAGAAATTCAAGGCTGTGAAAGACAAATAAGGCAGAGGCATCATTACATATTGGAAGAAACTAAGGTTAGAAATGACAAATGCATTGGTGATCCTGGATTAGAATCTGGGGGGTGCAATTGGCAAAATTTCCATATGGACTGTAAATTACATAATAGTGTTGTATTTAATGTTAAATTTCCTACTATTGATAGTTGTACCATAATTATATAAAGTATGTCCTTATTCTTAAGAAATACATACCAAAATATTTAGAGGTAAAGAGCATAATGTCTGTAACTTACCATCAGATGGTTCAGAAAATAATCTATATCTATCTGTCTATATATTTCTCATCTATCTATATGGAGAAAATGATAAAGCAAATGGATAGAAACATTAATACAACACTAACATTTATGTACACTTTGCTTGGATAAAGAACATATTAATATAGTTTTGCAACTATATTAAAATAAAAAGTTGTTAATAAGTAAATAAGTTAAATAAATAAAATCTATTGTGCTATTTGCTTTTTTAAGGCATGTTATGTACTGTATTTGGCAAAATGGTAGAGAATTGGTCTGAGAAATAGCTAGACTTTTTACATTCAGTTAAAACAGAATTATTTCTTCTTCATATGTCTTTCCACTACAATTTGTATTTGTCTAGGATATATCCTCGGCATGTAATAGGAGTGACTCTGTCGGGATGAAGCATGTCTTTCCCTGGATTTGGGCTCTGAAGTCAGCTGGCACTTACAGTGCAACCCCACCTGGTCTATACCTGCTGGGTGATAGAGGCGCAATATATACTTATCTCATTCAATCCTCATAGCATTCCTATGAGCTAGTCGTGAGGTCTTTGCTTCATAAGTATGGAAACTAAGGTTCAGGGGCATAAGATATTATGCCTCAGTCTTGGCCCCTAAAGCCACACCCCTGCCATGAGATGGGACAGCTCTCTGTAGGACTAGGCTGTACCAGCTCCACTCTACCATGTCACCTGTTCTGTTGAATCAGGATGCTGTGCCCAAAACTTGCCTGAAGAAGAGAAGAAGAGAGCTGTCATCTCAAAAGATACAAGGAATTTCTATTTTGAAAAAGAAGAAACTTGAAAAACACCCTTCAGAGCTTATTGTTGTTTCTTTTCATTTTGGATTTGCAGGCCTGGTCTCCAACTCTCACTGGAGAAAAGACTGTAAAATGGGAACTGGGTTGAGTGGACTCAGAGGTTTAACCTAGTCTGGTTTGGACATACTATAATTTTAAAAGGAATAATCCAATGTTAAGAATTATAAAAATGAAAGAAGTCATTTTTCTCTCTGTAATTTGGAAGAGTGAGAGGAAAGGACAGCTACTATCTATGTATCTTTTCTACTGATGTAAAGGAATCAATATTCCCATTATCAGTCATGTTGGGAAAACAAAATCCTTGTGGTGGGCGGGGAGGGGACTAGAAAGCCAGCCTAAGGTAAGGAAAAATGTTTCTTCTCTAAGAGGTGAGAAGGTAGATGGACAAGGAGATTTAATCCCTAATTCTAATAGTCTAGATGTGCCTAAGTCACTCTTAGATGTTGAGAAGAGTGTGACTTCTGTTTCAGGAAGCATCCAAGCATGCGCTGGACTGGAAATTGTGCTGTGGCTAGCCAGGAAGGGGAAGAAACCTTAAAGCTTGGCCTAGAAGCAGCTTTTACAGGAATTTAATGAGAATAGACAAGGGTCTGTGGGCCTTGAAGCAGCCATATCTACGAAGAAGTTATAAGGGATTGTAATTTCTTCCATTATTCCAGATCCTCCAGAAAAAATCTTGTTCCATAATTCAGCTCAAGTTCAAATGCATGTGCCCATGCACACATGTGTGTGTGCGTGTGCGTGTGTGTGTGTGTGTGTGTGTGTGTGTGTGTGTATTTGGGGGAACAAAAATCAAGGACAGGGCTTCTCATTCAGGCTTAGGCCTGAGTACCGGAAGAGAGAGGTGTTACCTTGCTGAAGTCTCCTGGTGTGCTGGCAGCCTGAATCCGTACAGTGTTCCCGAGGGCCAGCTGGGCAAGCACATGCGGCAACATGAATCAGGAAAGGTGTGGGACCCCGTAAAACCCAGAGACTCCTGTGAAAACCTGGTTAAGACTTTGGGGATGGGGCTGATGAAAATTGGAATAAAAAGACATAAAGAACTAATTCAAATCCATCTATAGTTCAACCTATCAGGAGTTGAAGCATCAAGATTTAGGGGAATTTATATAAATTCGTCTACATCAATACTCATTTATAAGGACACACCTGTTACTCTAATTTTATACAACAAAGAGTAATTCTGATCCAATAAATTATTTCAGTTGTGCTGAAGTACAAATCCCTCATTATTCAATAATGTTTAGAAGAAAGTAGAGACATAATATTTATACCCTTGTCATTCAATAGGTGTATGGATATAATCATGTGTCATATAATTACTATATAATAAACATAATTATTACATATGAGCCCCAGCTTGCTTTGGTTATCAGTAGCAAGGTAGCTCTGTTACTGAGTACTACCATCATCATAAGGATGAAGCACATGGTAGTGAGGATCTGGGTTTGGATTTGGGGAAATGCCAGCTCTTTGGGGGCTATGTAACAAGGAGGAAGGCATGACCAGAGGGGGAAAGGGGGCTCCTGGCATTAAAATCAGCTCTCAAATCTACTGTTGTGCTCATTTATAATTTGGGTAAACAGATGAGTTTCCACTGTGTCATCAGCAACACAGTTGGGACCTGTCACCTATCGATACTGTTTATCTCCCCGCTTTTCTACTCAAACCCCGTTCCCCCCACAATTTCCTGCTTTTGTGCCACTATCCTCAACTCCAGACCTGCTGGGGGGCAGTGTCCAGAGTGTTCTCAAGTTTATAAATCTTCTCCCAGAACCTGAAACTCTAGGAAGGAGATTCATATCTTCTCACTCCTGAGGATGGCACTGTTCAATGTTATCACACTCCAAACCTCTACAGACTTCACCTCTGAGCTGTCTTAAAAAAAAAAAAAGCAAAACCCAGAGACTTCTGTCCACCATTATCTGAGTCCAGTTGAATACTGTTAATTGTAATCTTCATTTCAGCCAGATGCTGGGAATTGGGGGAGGGGCTCACACACTGAATAGCCAAAGGATTCTGATATGGAGAATGCCTCACAGCTCTGATTTAATAGAAGCTAATCTCTCAGCCCTGGCTGGCATGGTTCAGTTGGTTGGAGCATCATCCTGAAAACCAAAAGGTCGTATGTTCAATTCCCAGTCAGGGCACACTCCTAGGTTGCAGGTTCAGTCCTGGGTCAGAGCATACCAGGGGCAACCCATTGATATTTCTCTCCCTCTCTCTCTCTCCCTTCCTCCTCCTCACTCTAAAATCAATAAGCATGTTCTCCAGTGAGGATTAAAACCAAGTTAATCCCTCAGCAAGCTCTTAGCTTTGCTGTTTCCAGTGGCTCCCATATGCATTTCCAGTGACTGGTGGAAAGGGACAGAGTGAGGATGAAGCCATCCTAATCCAACAAAGGGGTCTGAGCTTCCCCTGTCAGATGAGAGTATATGTCATCATTGCTTGTGCCACTGGAAACTCTCACAAAGGAGAGTTCTGCCAGGGGAATCTGATCTCTTGATGCAAGCTATGTCATTACTTCTCCTTAGTAAGTTCGTGATGGGGACACGATGCCTCCAGTTTGAAATAGCATGTGTGTTAGTGAGTGAGTGCCGTGTGGTTGTCTAAAACCTCATACATTCATAAGATTGCTCTCAGGGGACTGACCTCTACCTCTTATTTTTCTGGCAGGCAGATCTTGGTGACCTCGCCCACCAACTTAACTCTCCCAGCTTTCTCCAGAAAAGCTAGCCTTGCTAAAATCTCCCATCACTGGTCTGGCATGGAATTGGATACAGAGAGCACCTTCGATGGAGAAAGAGATGGGGGGAACACCAGTGGACCAACTGTAGACTGAAACCCAGTCTGGCCCGGGTTTTGAGCCACTTGGTGATGTTTCCCTGTGGTTATACAAGTTACTACTGTCGAAGGAGGAGAGTGTGCCAGAAACCCTCCCAAAGCTGATTTGTGTCTGTACTATATACTCCCTTTTGGCACCATGTCAAGAACTTGCTGCAAGGTTGGATAGGTTCCAGAAATACTTCTTCCTGAAAAGAACACAAATGCTTTTTCTTTTAAATTTCCTTGTAATAAATGGAAACTTTAAAGGCATTAAAGGGAAGCATAGCAACTTTAATTTTTAATGTCTTTTACTTCTGTCAGTTTAAATTAAGCCCATGATATCTGAGCACAATTTCCTATATTTAATAATACATAAAGCAAGATAATTAAAAGGTATATACACATGCTGGGAGAGAAACAGTGTTGAGTACAACACTGACTTTAATCTCTGTCTCTATTGATGAAATGTAGTGAAACCAAGCAACTAAATGCAAATAAACAGGAAGGACATCGGCAAGGACTGTTCTTCACACTCGCTCTTTCTTCTGAGCCCCAGACTTCTATACCCAACTATTTACTGGACAGTTCCACTTGGAGCCTTGCTTTGCCCTCTCCCCCAGTACAACCAATCACACACACACACACACACACACACACACACACACACACCCCTTATCAAGCTCCACGTCTACTGCTACCACCTCGCTTAAACCATGTAAACCCCTGAAGTAGCCTCCTGCCCTCTCTGCCTTCAGTTTTGCCCCTCCCCATTTCATTCTCCAGACAAATCCAGAGCGCTTTTTTAAAAATACAAACTTGATCTTGCCATTTTCTGTTTTAAAATGTCAGTAGATTCCCTTAGGAAATACTTGGAATAAATCTTAAATTCTTTCCTGTTATTAACAAGCCCTACTTCTTCAGTATCAGGCTTCATTGTTCCCATCTCCTTGTCTTCCATAAACTACTCATACCAAACTTCGCTGAGTTCCTCCCACAGATGCTGCTGCCCCACAGAACTCCTGCTGTTCAGTACTAGTCTTTCCTTAAATCCCAGTTAACCTGCCCCTTTGAGTCTGTGGTTCCTTCTCACGTGCTCTTATTGCATGTTAGGTGTTCCTCTATCAGAAGACACACATATCGAAAGTGCTTGTCTACTTATCTACTCATATATTCCTCACTAGATTGCAAATTCTGTGCAGGATCATGTGTATCATGTTCATTTTCAAGCTCTAGAAGTTGGCACCTAACAAACACTGAATAAATACTGGTGGGAGGGAAGAAGAGAGGGATGGAGGGGGGAGGAAGGAAGAGGGAAGGGTGGGAGAGCAGAGGAGAGGAGAGGAGAGGAGAGGAGAGGAGAGGAGAGGAGAGGAGAGGAGAGGAGAGGAGGGGAGGAAGGAATGTATAGCAGTGTCTTAACTCCTTAGGAGACAGTGTCCTACCTGTGAACTTAGAGACAGGGATACTTTTGACACTGATGTGACCATACTCAGGGGTGGGAGGATAAGTCCTTTGAGGTGTTTTGCAGTTACAGGATCAGAGAAGAATTTACCCAGATCCCTCAAAAATCTCCCATTCTCTCCCTCCTGAGACCCAAGGCTTACATTGATAAGGTGATTGTCCCATACTAAGCCCTAAGTTCTTTGAAAGCAAGATCCACACCTAATTCAACTTTGTGTTCTCACAGTACCCAGTGTAATGTTTTCCACAAGGAAGGTATTTAATACATATTTATTAAATGGATTATTGAAAAAAATGAGAAGCCAGAATTAGGAGACCTACAAATGTATCCTCAAAGGCTCTTGCCTTGGGCTTCCCTCGCATAGTGAGTTGCTAATGAACTGGGTTGCTGGAAAAACTGTCAGTGTGCTGGCCACCCAAGTTCTCACCATACTGGCACTGGGACAGCCCCAGTAATTGGCAGCCACAGCATGGGCAGCAAACTTTCTGGGCAATAAAGGAAGTTAGGCCAGTAGATACCAGAAGCCTTGAACTCTAAATTCTCAAATAATTTCTCCCTTCTCCAGAACAAGAAAATGCACAAATATTATGTCATTGTTGAGCAACGTTCCTGGGCAAATGAGGCTATGGAGTGAAAAAAGACTTGGGGCACATTATGGAAGGCAGCTAGAGTCTATATGTTTAACTTAGCATTGCTGAACATTTTATTTTAAGCCAGTGTATAATTAGAAAGCCTGCCATGACAATGAACGGTTTTGTTTATTTATTATGTAAGTATGCCTTTTATTAAAATGACTTTGTGAAGATCTAATTGCCACTGCAGTAATATAGCATAGCAGTCCCTTACATAAATACATGATTATTATGTACAGTCACTTATCTGTGAACGAGTTCTGCTACTACTTTCCTTAATTAAGGATACAAAAGGGCTCCTTCATCTTTGCATATTCCCTTGCTAGGACATTGATACTCATTATTTCGTAAGTCCAAACACTGAAACTGTGTCAAGAATGCATCCATCACTAGATGGGTACTTATAGTCAGCAGAATTTTCAACCCTGTCAGCAATTTCAGCAATTTACAATTTCTGTAGATTTGACATGTGTTTTTATTGGTGAAGATCACTTTCAAATACCAAGATCATGAGAATGATTCTTTGGGTAGTCTGCTGCAGCCTAATGTAATGACAGTAATTAACAGCCTGTGATTAGTAGCCACTCTAGAAAGTGTTTGAATGTTAATTTGCTTCAACTAATATGCAGCACTTCTGTGTAATGAGATCTAAGCTATAGGTTCATAGGGAAAGCAAATTATTTTACAGCATTTAATCATACAAATGATTCTTAGTTAATCACTTGAACAGTAAACCTCGATGTCTAATAAGTGACATTTGTTTTTCTGTCATTCAGTTTATTATGGTATAGGCCAGGGCAAAGACGCCATTTTTCCTAACGGTCAGCTTCCCACTTGCCAGTCTCATCACTCTTAAGTAGGGGCTCATGATGCAGAGCAGTGGAGCTGGGTTTGTGAGAGAGAGCTTATATTTGTCCAAATTTGCTTTTCAAACTTTAAAGACATTACTTGGTACCATCTTTGCCTCAGTTTACATATCTGTAGAATGGAATGAATGGCTCTTTAATGCAGATATCTTAGCACCTAATGTCCACCAAGAAATTGGGAACAGGGTGTTGCTCATTAGCCCAGCACTCATTATTTGAATCCCTGCTATTATAAGATTGGGTAGGAAGTCACCAGAACGTAAACATATTCACTCCAGAAGTGACTTCTTAAAAAATAAGTGTCATCTCTACCTTACCGTGGGGCTGCTCTAATCATGAAGTGAAGCCATTGACTAATGAGGATTTGCCAAGTTAGACCAGCTATAAGAATTGAAAATGCAATAGGCATTTCAAAAAACAGTGATGTAAGTACCCAAGAATAAAAAGAGGCCTTTGGGAAATTGAATGAAACCCTAGACTATTTTTTATAAACTAACTGACTTCACATTTAAACTGAAAAGGTCAAACATGCCATAAAGGATGCTGAGTCATGTTGTCACAGTGTCATCAGAAAAATTATACCTAAACATTGACTCTCGATTGCCCCTTCGTGTTTAAAATTGGCACGGAGTTTCGAGTGTGATCTAAACGTGGTCAAACTTAAGAGGAAACATGCTTGTTTTTTATAATTTTTGTTTCATTTTTAGGCTAGAGTCTCCTATGTTTAATAAAATACTATAAAATTTGATTCTTCATTTTATTTAAATTTACCTCAAGTACCCTTTTCCATTAATGGTTATACTTGGTTAACAAGAGCTTTCTGTGTTGTTTTAAAGCTAAATTTCAGGGGTCATCATTATTAAAAGGAGTATTTTCTAAGCTCCTAGGAACCAGAATTAAATGATATTCCTTCACTGTATGAGTTCGGTGTGGGGACTGCAATATCACATGGAGTCAGCCATTAAGAACAAGCACTGGACAGATCCCCAATATCAAATGCAAGGGAGGCCTCCTGCCTGCACCAGAAGGCATCAGGGCATTTGGAAGGCTTCAGGCTTCTTTTGCCAACCTCTCTAGTGGATGTCCTGGTCCCATACTTAGAGGTTCATTCATCTGATTTACCAAAACTGGAGTTTGGGTCCCTAAGGTAATTGTAAATAATGCCATCCCAGTCACTAAGATCTTAGCGTAAATGGATTTATTGGATTCTTTCCTAAAATAAGTTTCATAATTTTATAACTTAAAATACATTGAGTGTTTTGGGAAAGAAGGAGAAAGTAAGTTTTGAAAAAGAGGAAACAGAAAAAGGGTCTTAGAAGCAATAGGAGAAAAAAGCTTTACCTTCCACTTTGCTGTTCTGCCTAGAATGATCGCTGGGCTAGATTACATCCTTGGGGGGACCAGGAAAACCTGACAGTTCCCACCATAACTTGTCATAACTTGTCATTGTACTTCAAAGTTTAAGATTAATCAAAGCCTTTGACTCAATAAGCCTATTTTTATGAAATTATTTTAAGAATAATAATGGATGTGGCAAAGATTTCCCTTAAAAACTGTTCATGACAACATAATTTATAACAAAATATTTTTTTAAAACTTTAATGCCCACAAGTATAATTTATCTGTACAATGGAATATTCTGTATAGCTACTAAAAATCATTGCAGAAGAATGTTCAGCATGTGAAAATATGCCGTGCTATTTCGTTAATTGAAAAAAAAACCTAGTGACATTACAGTACCTACCTGTGATCTCATTTTATTGAGAAGCAGAAGTAGATACTGTGAAAGAAGAAAACTAAACATAACTAAATGATTAACAAGAAGAGAATAACTCACAAAAGGCAAATGTGAGCTGGTGGTAAACCAAGACTGTGAGGAAGGAGTAGCAGAGGTGGGCAAGGTAGCTCTCATTCTGCTATTGTCAATCAATTCTGAGACCAAATATTTGCTTCACAAAATAACAGTGCATCTGTTTCTGACAAAATGCACACCAAAGTGCATGCCATCTCTGTGCAAGAGGATTCTTTTGACAATGCTGTGCAGGTAATGACGTACTTGGAAATTACTTTTCTAGAACCTATGTCATTTCATTTATCCATTGACTAACCATTTATGTGGTTATTAAGCACTAATATATGTGAAATGCTGTACCAGGCTCTCTTATATTTACCCACTTCTCCTACCTCCACTGGCACTACCCAAGATAGATAGGGTTCTCCCTCCTTCCCATCCCCTCCCCCATCATTTACCCAGAAGAGCCCATGACAACAAGGTGTCTATGTTGAACATATTTCTGTGACTGGGGAAAATAAAATCATGTGGATTCTGATACAAGTATCAATGTATTTGAATTTATCTTTTCACTTAATGTTGCCTGTCACTGAACTAAAAAATATTCTCATTATGTGTAGAGAAGACTTTGCAGTTACTTATGATACCCACGAAGGAAAGTACCAAGATTTAGTGCTAGAAGTAGACTTAAATATCCCAAAGAATAGAAAGAGAGAAGTTAGATCAGTAAAAGAAATGAACAGGATAAATTTGAGAAGATTTTTAAGCAAAGGAAGGGGGAGAGGCTCTTCCTTAAGAGTACTTTGGTATCTAGCACTGTCTTATTGCTGATCATTTCATTTGGGCCTGATTTGAAGTTGGCCAGAATGTCTAACCAAATGAACATTTCTTATTAACATCCCCTTTGGTCATTCTTTTTCCATTACCTGCAATGTGTTTGATCTTGCTGCTTAATGCTATGTCCTAATCAAAGTTCAGTTCCCTTATCTGTTTCCTAAATTGTCTCTTACTTTAAAAAAAATAATCTACTTTTTTCAAACACTGATAAACTACCAAATTATTCTCAAAGTTAAATAGCAAAGTAAGTTATCAAATATGTATCAGACCTAATTATCCAGTAAAACTACCATCTTCAAGCAAACCTCAGTAGAGCCCTCTGTAAGAATTGCCTTTTAATTTCCAGATTGCTATCTGCTCTCCTTGTCCTCCTTCTCACAGTGTTTTACAGACCTGCAGTTTCCTCCATTGTAGCAGCTCTGACACTATCATGAGAATCACCAGTGATATTCTGTAAATGCCAGCCAAAATCTATCTGCAAGAACATCTGCTCAACAGTGCAAAGCTGATGTAATTACCAACCATCATCTATTCTCCTCCTGCTGGGGTAACTGCTCCAAATCATGACTTTTTGCCCTGAGCTAACAAGATCCAGAAACTCCCTGTTATGTACAAAACCTGCTGCTTAAAACCTGTGTAGTTTCAACACAAATTATAACCCAGTCTCTCCACTACAAGAGTCACTACCACCCCTGTGCCAGAGGGTCTCGGAGAATCTTGCTGAAAACCTTGTGAGTCCAAAACCTCAACCTCCACCCTCTACTTGTTCTGGCCTAATGTAAATGGCCCTCAAAAGAATATGATGGAGGAGGAGAGAATATATCTACAGCTAACAATAACGTTGTTTTAAATGTATAGCTACTGAAAGGAACAATTAAATGTCAAATGTCTTCACTGGAACTAAGGCAGAAAGAGGAATTTTAAAAATCTTTATTGAGCATCTACTCTTTGCCAAGTGCTGTCCTGGATGCTTTGCATACGTTATCTCATTTAATTGTGGTGTAAAAAAATTCTGGTAATCCAGAAATTCTCAGTTTGAGTCCATTAAGTTTAGGAATGTCACATATGCTTCAGTTCTACCTCCTAAGAATGTGAAGAATTTTAACCAATGATGATGAAAAAAATTCTAAGTTTTTTCAATTATGTTAAGGGAAAGAGGGAGAAGAGGCCACGTGGTTTTAGAGTATGGCACCAACAAACTGTGGAGCTTCCAACTAGGTTTCTTAATCTGAATTTCAGTTTCCACATTTACTAAATGAAGGAGTGGACTGGACTTCTGGGATCGCTAGCAGTTCTGGAATATCATGATGCATTGATTCTACAAAGCAAATTTCATCCCAAAAGTTTTTGAACTGCACATTCATTCCTCTCATTTTTGATTTCTCTTAAATTCATGGTGAGGCTAAGAACAACCTATATCTGGATTCAGAAGGACTAGGAATTAATTACAAGATTCAAACAAATTATTTTCTTGGATTGATTTTTTACGTTAAATTTATTGGGGTAACATTATATAAAGTCAGGTGCACAACTGTATAATATGACATCTGTACAGCACACATGGCAAACACAAGGCCCATGGGCCGAATCCAGCCCTCCACCTTGTTTTATCTGGCCTGGCACCTTGTTTCCACCCAGCAGCAGCACTGAGCTCTTTGCCCCTAGGTAAAGATTAGTTACATTTATACAGTCCTAAAATTACATTCAGCCCTTTGAAGGCAACTGCGAGGCTGATGTGGCCCCCAGTGAAAATGAGTTTGACACCCCTCTATGTGCTCAGCACCCAGAGTCTAGTCTCCTTCCATCACTACATATGTGACACTTTTTACCCTTTAACTTCCCTCCATCCTCCTTTCCTTCTGGGAACCACCATTCTGTCAGGTGTGTCTATGAGTGTGGGAGTTTTGGGTTTTTTGTTTGTTCGTTTGTTGATTTTTGTTTTATTCCACATGTAAATGAAATCATACATTTCTTGTCCTTTTCCATTTGACTTATTTCAGTTAATATAACACTCTCAACATCCACACATACTGTCTCAAATGGCAATATTTTATCCTTTTCATAGCCACATAATATCCCATTGAATGTGAAGTCTGTCCAGAAAATGTCCAGCCATTGTTAATATAACAAGAAAGGTTTGTGTGACATCAATGTAAGCTGGTGGCCAAGGAGAGTGGACTGGAATGCACAAGTGTGAACAATGACAACTTCACTGTACTAGTCAGTGGGGACAGTAGATGCCATTGAGTGAGCATGTGTACTGTGTGGTCATCGCATTCAAAATTACTGAGCAAGTAGAGAAATGAATCTGCATCAAATTTTGTGTTAAGCTTGAACACTCCTCTGCAGAAACTACTTGGATGATTCAGAAGGCCGCAGCTGTGGGCAACTGGTGATTGGCAACTTCATCACTACAACATGCCCACTCCTGCATCACGTCTCCTGCAGAGTTTTTTGGCAAAACATCAAATCACCCAGGTAACTCGGTCCCCCTACAACCCACATTTGGTGCCCTTTGACTTCTGGCTTTTCCAAAAACTAAAATCACCTTTGAAAGGGAAGAGATTTCAGACCATCAATGAGATTCAAGAAAATACCACAGGATAGCTGATAGCAATTCCAACAAAGGATTTTTCAGTATTGTGAACAGTGGAAGAGATGCTGGGAGAACTGTGTGAGGTCCCAAGGTGCCTACTTTGAAGGGGCTGAAGCATCATTGTCCTATGTACAAGGTTTCTTATATCTTGTATCTTCTTCAATAAATATCTCTATTTTTCATAGGGTGTGTGGGTACTTTATGGACAGACCTAGTATACGCCCCACATCTTCTTTATCCAATCATCCATCAGAGGGCACTTAGGTTTTTTACGTCTTGGCTACTGTAAATACTGTTGTAATGAATACAGAAGTATATATATTTATACAAATAAGTCTTTTCAAAATTTTGGGGTATATACTCAGAAGAAGGATGGCTGTGGCATATGGCAGATCTATTCTTAATTTTTTGAGGAACCTCAGTACTGCTTTTTATAGTAGCTGCATCAGCTTATACTCCCCCAGCAGAGTTCAAGTGTTCACTTTTCTCCACATCCTCTCTAACACTTATTTCTTGTCTTATTGATAATAACTAGTCTCATAGGGGTGAGGTGGTATCTCATTGTTGTTTTGATTTGCATTTCCCTCATCACTGGTGTTGTTCAGTATCTTCTCATATATCTATTGACTCTCCATACATCTTCCTTGGAAAAGTGTCTATTCAGGTCCCATGCCAATTTTTTAATCAGATTTTTGTTTTGCTGTTGTTGAGTTGTATGAGTTCTTTATATATTTTGTCTATTACCTCTTATCAGAGGTATTGTTTGCAAATATCTTCTCCCATTAAGTTGGTTGTCTTTTTCTTTTATTGATCATTTCTTTTGCTATGTAGAAGCTTTTTAATTTCATATGGTTCCATTCATTTATTTTTGCTTCTACTTCCCTTGCCTTTGGGGTTAAGTTCACAAAAATCCATCTGAGTCTAATGTTCATAACCTTGGTGTCTATATTTTTGTCTATGTATATTATTGTTTCAGGTCTTGTATTCAAGTCTTTAATCCATTTGAGTCTATTTTTGTGTTTGGTGTCAGATAGCAGTCGTTACAGGTTTTTTGTTGTTGTTTAAGAAAAGATTGTCATGTGAACTTCCAGAATAAATGTATTAAAGCAAGCTGAACTGAGATCGTAAAGAGTATTCCTACCCCTAGCAGAATTATGACAACTGTGCACACAAAATATTTCTAGACAGTGAAAAAAACTACCGAGAATATAACCTTTGTGGGATCTTCTTAGAGGAAATATTATATCAACTTTGCAAATGAAAATAATGTTGAGATGTGTGTATGTGTGTTAGATATATAAATGTATTTTATATCAGTGGATGGAATATTGCCTTTGCATCATGTTATTCTGCCTTGGATATATCAGGCCACTTTCTAGCTCTTAACCCATGAAAGCCCCTAAAAATCAATTCATGAAATATTTACCAAATTTACCTCTTCTGTTCAGCACTGTGTCCGGCAGTTGAATGACTGGGAAGACACCTCAAAGTAATACAAATAGCTTGATTTATTAATACATAGGTACAACGGACTGTGTTAATAGACAAGAAACAAACTAACTGTAGACAGAAGGAAAAGAAAGGCTTAGGAGCCCAGGGCAGACCCAGCACCTCAGCAGCAGAATCTCCTGAAGATGCTGGGGAGAGAAACAGTTATAATGATTAGATAGTATTTTCAGTATTTCCACCATAGTGCACAGTCACCACAGTTAATCAGCATCCCTAAACACTTCAGGCATGGTAGATCTTCTGCCATATTGCAAATGTTGTCTAACATGTGAAATGAGGTATGTAGCTTGTTTAGCAAGTTCCAACTTCCTATTATATAAATAGTTTTATTTCACTGGCTCTCATGGAGTTGTGCTTCTCTAAAATAATAATAGGCTTGCATTTTTTAAAAAATAATTTAAGATTTTATTTATTTTTAGAGAGAGGGGAAGGGAAGGAGAGTTATCAATGTGTGCTTGCCTCTCACATGCCCCCTACTGGGGACCCAGCCTGCAACCCAGGCATGTACCCTGACTGGGAATCAAACTGGCAACCCTTTGGTTTGCAGCCTGCGCTCAATCCACTGAGCTACACCAGTCAGGGCTATAGGCTTGCATTTTAAATTATTTATTATATTCTAATATTTCCAATCACAGAAAGTATCTATATTCAAAAAACGAAGTCATCCTCTATATTAATGTTTCTCAATGATTATCAACCAGTCTCATAGGGGTGAGGATATTCTCCCAACAAAGTGGGAGAATATATAGCAACCAAAAAAACTTTCTAAGGTTTAAAGGAAAAGGTAGGTGAAAAATCTACAGCTGAAGACTATGGGTTTTTTTTTTTTCAAAGCCTTATCTCTTAATTAAGCCCCAGTTCTGGCATTACCTGATGTTAGAAACAAAAAACAGGCCCCAAATGGAGTCACTTATTCTAAGCCACACATCACCAAACTGAGACTTAATGCTTAATTAGTTTCAGCTCTCCCAGAAATGGAATCTCAAACCAGTCAATCAGGAATTACCTGATCAGCACTAGTGATGTAATGTACTGGCTAGACCCCTGCCATCCCCTAAGGAAAGTGACCTTGCTTCACCCAATCCACTCTCTGGTAATAGAACTTCCTTGTCCCCACTTCCTCCTGCTTATAAAAGTCTTTAATTTTGTATAGCTCCTTGCAACTCCTTTCTATCTGCTAGATGGGATGCTGTCCAATTTGTGAATAGCTGAATAAGGCCAATAAGATCTTTACTTAGTTGAGTTTTGTAACACTGATATACCCTATTGTGGGTTGAAAGTCTGAAGTGACAATGTTTCCAAGAACAAAGATAACCCTGTAGCCTGAAGGACACCCTCCCAAACAGAATGGGTCATTAGCATGCCCTCTTCTCAGTCATCCTGGGCATGAACAGAATCATACAGATGGATGGCCACTAGAAAGACTTCACAGTGTATTATTAAGATATTTACTTAGTTGCTGGCCAAAGACTAGGAGATCTTGAGTGTCTTTGCTAACAGATGTGATGAGAAAAAAAAGAAAGTCTGAACACCTACTCTGTTCCAGACAGTGTGCCAGGCACCTACTGTGTGCCAAGCATAGAGCCTGAGGGTTTTTTCTCACAGCAGCCGTGCTTGAGAATCACTGATCTAGAACAAAAGAGGGAAATTGGCTTGAGTCCATGCCAAACCCTCTTTGTGAGAGAGATACTCCAATCTTGTCAGTAATATATTTGCACTTCTCCTTACAGAGTGAATTGCCCCAGGATGATTTCCAAAGAGTGCTAAACTCATGTTGTTATGTGACTCCTTCATTCTAGTTATCATGATTCTTCATGATCTTACTTTTCAATTATGGGAGTAATTTATTTGGGACCCACAGAGCATTTATGTTAACTAGAAATAATACCTATTAATTAATTTTGAAGATAGTGAAATACTTAATTTAGCAAAGGCAAAAAAAAGAAGCTATCCTAGAAAAGTGATGTACTAAAAATGATGCTTGAGGTTGAGATTGGGGAAAATACAGAGATCTGGAGACTAGAAGCAGTTACCATTGGCCAACTCAGTCACTACTGTAGTAATTTTTAGTCAGGATAAATGGGATAGAGAAAGTGAACAGAAAGAGCCAAATTAAAGAGATGAACTCTCATTAGTAATTGGAGGTGAAATTGAAATTAGGAGCTAAAGAAAACAAAGTTGAAAATGACTCAAAGCTTGCTCTGAGAATAGTAGCTCTGTTGATGCCAGTAGAGAATTCGGCAAGAGGGGAGAGGGGGCCCATTATACATTTCAAAAGACACTTTTTCATGTCCTCCATGAACTTTCTTCGAATTTTCCACATCTTATTTTTACTAAGGAGTTAAAATTAAATTTTAATTTTACTGGAGGCAGGGAGGAAGGAAGAAAGGAAGGGAGGGAGGAAGGAAGGGAGGGAGGGAGGAAGGAAGGGAGGGAGGAAGGAAGGAAGAAAGGAGGGAGGGAGGAAGGCAGTATTAGAATGCATGAGAAATAGAGGTGGGAGGAACTGGATGATCTGATCCAAGTGCCTTTTTTTGATGCTGAACTTATAGACAGGCTGAGTCTGGACCAACTGCAGTCCTGGGAGAAGGCAAGATTTTTTTTTTTTTTTTTTTTTTTTTAAGAAAAAGCATGGGGTTTGTGGGGGGATAGGAAAGGGTTTAGTCTCTTTCTCTTCTGGGCAGGTGCCTCAGGGTTTCCAAATGTGAGCCAGGACAATGGGTTAGGTAAAGGGCCAGGCTGTTCCCAGGTACAGGAGGGTCAGTCTGACCACCAGCCATTGTGGCTGATGCCAGATGTCTATTGTGCACTGTAGGAGGGAGTTTCAATTAAGCCGTGGGCTATCAAGCGAGTCTGGATAACTGAGTCATGGGCAGGCCAGGGGATTGGAAAACTGACCTGACTGGGTCATGAGCAGTCTGGCAGGCTGGGAAACCAGACTGACCTTTTCAGGGACAGAAGGAGGGAGGAAGTTAGTTTACTTAATAACAAATATAGGAGAATATTTTTCTTACCCCTCTCATTTATATCATCATTAGGTTATATACAATTAAATAGGAGTAAATCATTGTCTGACTGTTTATATTTATTCTGTAATCATCCTGACCTCCAGCTTCAGTTCCATCAACTCTATTTGCCCTGCTGTCAATGTCATTCTATGCTGCAACAGCGCCTTGTGTTTGTGCTTTGGAGAAAGGCTGTCCAGGAAAGAATAAGCTGGACTCTGTTGAGGAGATAATGCAATAAAATATGCTTCTGGAAGGGAAATTTCAAACCCCAAAGCTTCATATACATAATAACAAAAGGGCCTACTTCACATTTGGACTAATTTAGCTTTCTCTCTGATTCCTGGAGTTGACTCCTTCTAGGCTGCTGTGCTGTGCCAGCGTTCATTAGACATAATACGCTGGCTAACATCTTTGTGGTGCCTGGAAGACCTACTTAAGGGCTTCAGGCTGAACACATGTAAAGAAAGGCTTTCCAAGAGGAAAACTTTCTTCCTGGAACTCTTAGTGGTTTAGCCTAAAAGCTTTTAAAAAACAACATCTTTGCCTTACATTCTTCCTCACTATTCATTGTTTTAGTTTCAGAGAATCATTTTGACTATTTTAAAGATTTTATTTATTTATCTTGAGAGGGGAAGAGATGGGAGAGAGGGAAAGAAACATCAATGTGAGAAAGAAACATCTATCAGTTGCCTCTTGCACATCACCCAACTGGGGACCACACCTGTAACCTGGGCATGTGCCCCAACCAGAAATCAAACTGATGATCTTTCACTTTGTGGGATGATGCCCAACAATGGAGCCACACTAGTCAGCACAGAGAGTCATTTTTATACATCATCATTTCTCAGTACAGTGAGCTGCATGGAAGAGGCCAAATGTTCACTGCCTTGTTTAGGATTCTGAACTGCAGGGGCAGAGGTGGAGCAGGTTAGGAAAGAGTTCAGAGGTGCTTGGCTAAAAACCAAAGAACATCACTTTGGAAGGCACTTTTTCTACCTTTAATTGATAGTTTCTATAATCTTTTCCATCTCAATTTCAGTTTGTGCTTTCAATTTTTTTTGCTAACATGAGCTCAAGTGCCTTCCTAATTGAAGGCATGATCACGTGGAACATACAGTTCAGGATTCTTCATTAATAGCAATAGAGGTCTTCAGCACTGCTTCATTTATTTGCCAGTTGGCACATGACCTACGTGGGCAGAGCAATTCAAGGGAATTGGGTAGTACTAACAGAATCACCTCCAAATGACATAATAGTTCTTCACGTATCTTCCAGGGCATATTAAAATTTTCCTCTAGAACATTGTATCTGACTCTCCAAATGCAGTTTATGCCCTACCACCTATTTGTAAATCAGAGGATTTGGTTAACAGTGGAAACAAAGAAAATGGAATGTCTCAGAGATGAAAGTTAAATGGTACTCCATCATAGAAGACCTGACGCTTTCAATTTTCAATTTTCAGAACTCTTGAGCGAGGCCATTTGTGTTGTGAGCTTATGCATTAAGTTCCATTAATGTGACACAATTAAACATTTGATTCTTTGAACTTCCTTTGTTTTGATTTAACACTCACCAAATCACCTTCTGATTTTTATTTGATTGCCTAGAAGAAAAATCTAACTATCTTCTGGACTTGAAAATAGATTCATTCCAGGATCACGTACATTTCCACTATCAATAAACCTAGTAAATGGGAAGTTATGGCTTTATACATCTGCCTCACGAGCTTGGTTACTATGAGCTCAGTTCTGAGAAATGAACACACTCTTGGTGTGCCAATAACACAAGCTTAAGTCTTCAAGCTTGTGAAACTGAGGATCAGTCTCTGAGCCATGTAAGTCCACCAACATAATGAATGCCACATCGTGAGACCTCTTGGAAACCAAGCAGCCAACTATTCCCTAGGCAGACACATACTCCCTCTATATCATTTTGTCTAGCTGTTGGGTTGGTCAAAAGTCCATTTCATTTTTTCCATAAAGTAAAATACACATTTTTCATTTTCACCAATAACTTAATTGATTTGGATACTTTGAGTGTGTCGGTTGTCTCCTGCTGTTGGCTTCTAGTGGGTAGAGGCCAGAGGTGCTGCTAAGCATCTTCCAACACATAACACAACCCCACAGCAAATAATTACTTGGCTAAAATGTCAATAGTGCAAGAAACTTCTCAAATCACTTTTGGCACATTCAATCAGTCACAGCACCTTCTCTATACACTACAAAAATCTTTTTTTGTGTTCAGTTGTGTTTTTACCTTTCTTGAAATAAAACACAATATGCCAAAAATGTTACATATCTTCTTTCATCTTCAATATTAAAATGGTTGCACAAAAATTCACCAATTCTAATAGGTTTTGTAAATGCATACTGATATGATATTTGTCACAACACAATCTAACAAAGTTGTTTCGAGTGAACTTAAAGACAAAGTACTACTATAGCCATCGTACAGAAAAAAATGAAAACTTTTTGACCAACACAATACTAAGCCCTTTACCCCTTGTAACTTGCTTTTCTGAAATTCAGCTACCCAAGCAGGAACTTGGCAACACTTGTTTATTTACATCATTGCTGAATAAAATCTTCTTTCCCGAATTCATAGATCAGTTGCCAGGTAAGTGTTCCTCAGCTATTATCAATGAAGCTTGGCTGTGTTAAGCATGTTTCATACCCCAGACCAATGACAGCAGGTTTCCACTACCCGTTTGTTTTGTGGCTCCCATAAATGAATGACTTCTGTCATATCTCCTCGTCCTCCAGTAAGCCACTATTAAATTCCTGATGCCACTCCTTCAGCTCATTGACTGGGTTAGGGTTGTCCATTTTTCAAAATAAATGATGTTGTGTATTTCTCAATACTGTGTATTTTTTGACATGATGAAGAAAAAAGCCTATAAAATTACACCTAAGTACTGCTACCAACACATGATCAACCATTTGACCAGTGACCCAACATATTGCATCTTGTGTGAAAACAGTCCTTCTGGCGGTCTCAAGGTCATGCATGAAGCTGAAAGAATCCCCTCTGTAAGAAAACATATTAGTCAAAATAGTCTGAGCTGGTCACAGTCACTTTTGTCTGCTTCAGATAAGTACATTTTTCCTTCAAGGAACTCAGGACAATAATAAATATTTAATTTCCTTGCCTTTTCATTTCTGGACTCCCAGGCTCTAGCAATGCCTGTTGTTTAACTGTCATTTAACTCAATATATATTTGTTGATTGAGTTCATTGAATGATAAAGTATTTTGATTTTTAATTTTCTAGTCTCAATTTTTTTCTCTATTTTCCTACTTCTTTTTTCTTTCCATCTTTAAAATGTTCCTTATGTCACCTTCATGTCATAACTCATGCCTTATTTCTCTTTCTCAGTGATATATGACAGAAGTAGTAATAATTATAAATGCATAAATCATCAAAACAATAAGAAGAATTAAAAGTTCCCATGGAGCACTGAAGGATCAGTCTAAGATTCTAAACTGTGTGCGAGTGGAACATACCTCATACACAACACAGTAGTTACAAAGTGTTTTTCCCTTATCCTAAAATGTTATGGTAATATAGATAATCACATATGTGTGTAGTGCTTTATGGTTTAGGAACACTTCCATGAACATTGTCTGATCTGATGCTTTTAAGAACTCTATGGTTGTATCTGCACACATGAAGCATGTTTGTTTTTTAAACAGAAATCCTGATGTTCTACATCCTCTTGTTTTGTTCTTCAATTTATTTTTGTTGCCATCCTATTATCCCTACTGTAAATAGTAAGTCACAACTTCATCATTGCTTCTGCAGTTACCACCTTTCATTTCTCTGAGGTCTACCTCTCTATGAAATTTCTATATTTATTATTGTGTCATTGGTTTATATTTCTAGAATAAAGGACAAATGGCTTAGAAAAGAGTGAGATTAGAACTCATCATGATTTCATGTTATGAATACATTTTAGAAGATGTGTATAGCAATGCTTCATTACACTTATGTATTTGCTTAAATATCACACATGTTTCCCAGCCCAACACTACACTAAAGTAGAGCACTGGTGTTTCCAGAGACTAGAAAACTCAGTGATAAAACAGTGTGCTACAAATTTACTTGTTCTTACTTCTCCACCGGGTGAACTTATAAACACATATATTTAAAGCATCTCAGTTCCAAAGTCATTGTGTCTGGGGAGGAACAAAAAATGTTCCTGACATGGAATCCAGGGCTCCATGACAGGTGACAAAACCCAATGTCCTCTTTGCACACCAGTTGCATTAATGTTCTTCTCTTTCCCATCTTGCATTTTAACCGTTTGGTTGATTAAAACTTCATTCACCATTGAGACCTGCCCAGATTCTCTAGGTCAATAATTCCTCAACACACACACACACACACACACACACACACACACACACACACACATCCACACACATCCACATCCACATATTAGCAACAAATTCTCTTCCATGATGATTGAAATTGGAATGTTTAAATGTTGGGTGGTAGAACACTTCTAGCGTTTAAATGGGATTAAGGTTGTAAAACCAGTCCAGGGAAGCCCTTTCCTTCCTGCTGGATTCTGTGTGTGCGTTCAGCACACGGTACTGGATGATCGGATCAGGGCTGAATCGGTGCCACCATTGTCCTTACATCAAGGATGAGTGAGCTCTTAGGGTACAGCTCCGTGGGATATTCATCTGGGTGGATTTCTTTACAGGGAAGGTTATTTATCTAGATAATTGCACTTACATTTCTCAGTTTTGCTTCCTACCTGACAATTAAATAAGGGTCAAGTTATTTGCACTGATAGCACCATAAGTAGATGAACTTTATTTAAATATGCATCCTTAACTGTCCTTTAAAAAGACTACACTATGATGCAGCATTGAAAGGAAAAGTTGTTGAGAACATAGAAGAATGCTTGTCCTGTGCTTGGCAATATAATAGAGATAATAGAACTTAATGAATCTAGCAGATTACATTTTAGAATTACCAAAACTAAGAGGCCGGTGTGACTGATTCATGGATCATGAAGGATTATCTCTGAAGCACCAAATATCTATCTGTCAGGAGATTCCATCTGACTTTCAAGCTATGAAAAAAATACTGTATGTTTAACCAAACAGGAAATACAGATGAAAACCTGGTTCTCATCCACAACTCCTAAAAATTATTTTTTCTGTCTTAAAGGTGCTAACAAGGTTAAGATCACTATTGTCAGCTTTGGAATGCCACATGTCACAGTCTTGCTTCACATGCATAGCTACTGATTACCAAAAGAACTCAGAAGGCTCTTTACCTCAATATAGAGAAAGATGAGTTACAAACTTAAAGCGTAATAGGAAGCAAGTGCATAAATATATGCTGTTCGCAGATTTTAATGTTCGTAATCTAATGTTTCTTCTTTTGTCTCCAATGCTGTTATTTGACCAAGGCTGCATTGCTCAACTGATAACATCTAGACTCAAAGAAATCTGATATTTATGTCTTAGGCATCCTCATGCATCACTCCTTTAATCTTTACAGCAATGCTATCAGCTAAACATTTCATTTTACAGATGGGAAAACTGTGTGGTTCAGGGTGTTTAAGTCACTTGCCGAAGATATATAGCCGTGAAGCACTTGAACTTGGTTCTAGCCTAACTGCAGTGCCAAAATTCTTGACCACTTAGCTACATACTTCCCCAATCTTTTCTAGCACTGAAGTGACAGTGACTCCGCTGAAGATGTTTTAGCTATGCTTTCTGGGTGCCTGTCCGAACTAGTTGACTTAATGATCAATAAAATGAGTCCAGTGCCCTAGGAACACACAGATCATTAGCTGAATGAGTTACTGTGGCAATGTCAGCTTCAAAAGATGGGTGTCACATTTTGGTCTCACTTTTTTCTTGTGCCTTAAGGTTCCCAAACAGATTAAGACTGCTTATTTTCAAAATACCATAGCTCATACCTTGTCTCACTTGCACATAGCTGGGCACATAATTAGCAATCAGTAAATACTAATAAATTAATCTTCATCCTAAGGAAACAAAATTATAATTTGTTTCTGGAAAAAAACATAAAAAAAGAAATATGGACTTCACTCACCCTATTATTTTTCCATGTGTTTTTGGCTTGATTCAACCATTAAGAGTTCATCTTTGCATCTGCATAAAACTTCTTTAATTTCTTCCCGTCTGGCTTTGTTTCTCAACAATAAAGTCTTCATAATTTCAATAAATTACAATATTCCTATTTTATCCCTGGAACATTTATGCTACCCACTGATCTTCCAGGACCTAGCAGCGGCCTAGGAGATCGGAGAGCAATCATGCCTTCCTTCCCATCAGCTGACCCTAGCGGTCCCCCACAGGGCCTGGTGGGAAGTGTCACTGGTGTCGGGAGGGGCTCAGAGGCTGTTCGAGAAAGGCAGGAGAGTGGTACAAAAGACAGTAACTATTTTAATGGTCTGAACCCTTAGAGCTAAGCTATTTGGAACTGAATTCTAAACTTCAACAAAATGCCATTTAACTTTGGTTTGTTTTCACATTCTAAGGAGCAATGGTGACAATTTTGGTCTTTATCTCCATAGGATTCTTAGATTGAGACTGGCAAAAATCATTTGTGAAATTTCATATCTGGATGCTAAAAGAATTAGCACAATAAATACAACCCCTTTTTTGTGGCCAGAAAGCTGACCTTTATTGACTTCTGAAATTAAAAACTACTTAATATCCCAAGTCTTTGCTTTTCTATGGGTAGTATTTATACTTGAAAGTGGAAGTTGGAATAAATCACTCAAATTAACCTGCCAAAAAATCCTAAGGACATAGAATGTGTTCTAAAATTATATTTCAAAATTTGATTTGTAAGAATTTTAAGCACCTAGATTTAACCTTGTATCCCCTCATTTTGAGCTTTAACCACTATTTGGTATTTATAGAAAACAGCTCTAAGTTAATGAAAGAGAATATATACCATTAAAAATCTATATGCTGATTAGATTTATAGAGCATAATTCAATAATTTTTTATACAGCAATAAAAACACTTGCCAACTCTCATGAAAAACAACCATATGTTTTGGTTTTAATATTGAAAATGTTTTATAAATAAGCTCCAATTATGGTCCATATTATTTAAAAAGCATTGAATCTTTTCCTCTTCCAAGTGTATTTTTTTCTCTATTTTTTGAGGTACCCTTAGTAATTTACATGTAAATTTATAATTTTTACAGATTTATTCTTTTTTTACCACAAAAGAAACTTTCCATTTTTTTCTCTTTTAGTTTCAAGTGCACCTTAAAATGACATTTATCAAGTTAAATGACTAATGTATCAACTATGAAAACATTTTATAAGAACTACTTTTATCCACAAATTTCAAAGCAAGTTAAAACATAAGCATAGATTTTTCTATAAGATTTAGAGACAGATTCATCCCATGAATTAATATGTCCACTTCGATTATATGAAATAAAACTTTGAATGTCTTTTATATATCCCCCTATCACTTATGTGTAGGTATAAAATACTGTCTGATTCTTTGTGGAAAGAAATTAGGCAATATGTATTAAGAGCCTTAAAAAGTTCTTATCCTTTGACACAGAGTCTATCATAAGGACATAATCACCAGGCTTACAATTCCTTTATGAGTTTTTATTATAGTGCTAGGGGTGATAGTGACAAATTGGAAATATCATCAATTTCCAACAATATAGGCTGATTAAATGACTTATAGTCAATCTGGTAGAAAAAACTTAAAATTTAAACTTTTTTAAAGAATATTTAATGATATGGAGAAATGCTGATAGTAAAATGTAGTTTTAAAAAGAAAAATTTTATATGCTACTTTTTATATGCTACTTTTTAACAGTTTTTCCAAAATTAGAATTACAGTCTATACAATATGAACATACAGATACACAAGAATGGAAGGATGCATACACAAAAACATTAATCTTGATTTTCTTTCAGTAGTGGGATTATGAATGATTTAAAATTTTCTCTTTGTATTTTCTACCATGAATACCTATTATTTTATAATCAGAAAGAAATACATGATTATTTTAAACATTACAAAAGGGTAACAGTTAAATAAATGATATTGAAGGAAATGATTTACTGATATAGGAAGCTGTTTACATGTAAGTGAAAAAAGGTATCAAAAATACTTTGCTTAAGATAATTGCATATGATTGCATAAATATTTTAATAATGTTTGTGTTCTACTGTAGTAATAACCAATGTACATTGTAAATTATACATAAGAGTGGAAATATGAAGAGGATGAGATTTAAAATACAAATAGAAATTCTTATAAAACTATGCACATTAAACCACTCCACCTCTGCTCTCAGAGAAAACCATTACCTAGATGGAGTATAGCCTTCATTGTCATTACACTTTTCAACCTATGTATGTACCCAAAACAAAATAGAAGTATCTAGCAATTTTAAATTGTTCTTGTTTCAAAATGCATATACACTGTATATTTCATTTGCAAATTTCTTTTTTTAATCAACTGTATGTATTTCAGGTGCATCCATGGAGATATATGTAGATCTAATGCATTCATTTTAACCACTATATAGTATAATCCATTTTATGATTTTGTAGCAGTTCATTTTTCTATTTTATAATTAATAGACATTTATGATGTTTCCAATATTTTAACATTTTAATACTGCATTGAATAACCCTATACATGACTTACACATTTGGACAAAATTTGCTTTACTGTGTTACACAGGCCTGGACTGGGAATCGCTGTTATGACACGTGCTCAATTTGAACCGTATTAGATGTCTCCAGATTCTCCCCAAATGAGCTGATAATTTATACTGCTGGCATTGTAAATAAACATGTGTGCACATCCATACAGAGTTTATCTTTTATCAGTTATATGTGCTGTAAATATCTCCTGCTAGTCTGCAGTTTATTTCTGTTTACATTTAATTTACTGTAATTCGTCAATCTCTTCCTTACTGGTTTGTATTTATTTTTATTTAACAAATCTTCCCCTATCCCATTTTATATTTTTTCCATATTTCATCTTAAAAGTTTAATTTTTCGCACCTCTGAAATGTATTTTTGTATATGGTACAAGATAAATTTTTGCCTTTATGTCCATTTGTCCAAACAACGTTTTAAAAATTGTGATGCCCCAGAAATCTCATGCTATCCTGCCAACTGCTAGATGCCCATCTGTCTGCTACTGACCTTCCTGTTCCCTTTCATTGGTCTATTTGTCTGTCTTTTAACCAATATCCCAACACCTTAATTACAGTACCTTTATAAGAAGTTTTGAGATCTCCTAGAATGAATTTGCTCTTCTAATCTTCTTCAAATGTTCCTTTACTATTTTTCATTCTTCATCTTCCAAACTCTGGGATCAGCTTGTCAAGTTCGTCTGCCTTCTGCGTGAGTAAGCTGCTTCTGCCTGCAGTTCACTCAGAGAATGATCCACCGATGTGCCTCTCCTGGAGTCTCAGTACTTGGTTGCAAGTTCAGTCAGCTAAATCCTAGAGACTTGACTCATCTTGTATCGTTTAGTTTAACAAGGTCTTGTTCATTAAAATGATCTTTTCAATCAGGCAAATGTAGTTGCATAAATAACTTTGAAGGCTAATTCTCTCTCTCTCTCTCTCTCTCTCTCTCTCTCTCTCTCTCTCTATTCCTCCCTCTCTCTCTCACTCTCCTTTTCTCTCCCTCTCTCTCTCCCTCGCACACCAGCACTCCAGCATTCACATACCCCACTCAGAAGGTGATCATCTACTTTTTGGACAGCTTGTTGGATTGTGGGCAGAGTGATCACATATTTTCCAAGCCCCAAAGCATGGTCTAATAATCCATGCTCCAACATTAGCAACATATTTGTAATCAAAACGGACCTGGTGAAATTCAAGATGGATAGTTTGCCAAATTATATTTATTGAAATCTTAATGAGACTAATCATGGGTCATACTAAAAGCAGCTCCCTCACAGAAAAAAGGTGGAAAAAAGGAGAGGAAAAAAGGCAACTTCATTTTTTGCTGCTCAAATTTAAGGCTTTGAAAGATATTTCTCCTATGAAATGTCCAATCTAGAAATGTACATAAATGGTACCTAACTTATTTTTAGTTATGTGTTTATAATTATTTCATAGTTTATTTTTCACGTTGGAACTCTTGTTAGCTGGGTATGTACACACTAACCACATCACCGTGCGCTGCACCAAAACAGAAAAGAGCGAAAGAAAGTGTTTGCCGTTGCTATTATTATTTTAAGGAGATAATTTCTATCACAGATTTCTACCTATACTATATGCCCTGTAAATTGCTATGGAGTAACTTCTGGTCCAGGAATACTGTGCCAAGAGATGGCAGGTTCAGGAGAAAAGCAGTCTGGTTGCCACAGTTTTGTCAGGATGCTCTAACAGTTTTCAGTGTAACGGATTCTGTGCCTGCACAGCCTTCAGCCAAAAGGCACTGGGGCTGCAGTCGACGATGTCGCTGTGGGAACCTCGGATCATTCTGATATTTTGTTACCCTGGTTTTTTATTTTGGGGACATACACCTCTCAGGCAAGCACTGATAGCTATAGGATCCTCCTTCTGTGTATGGACCCAGTACTTGTCAGACCCAGTACACCTCAGGAAACTGAAACCCATGGTGGGAAAACCCCAACCAACCAAAAGTTGAAAGAAAAATAAGAGGGAAATCAAGGTCACAGCGGAGGAAGGGGGAGGGCTATTTCACAAATCATGGGCCTGTCTAACATGTGCTCCCTTTTTAACGGAATCTGGGACTTTCACTTTTTTCTTAGGTAAGACCCCGGGGGGGGGGGGAGAGTTTACCCAGCTTGACTCCAGGCCAGGGCACCATAGCCGAGGGATCTTTTGACTGGGCTCTGCAGTTACAGGACAAATAGGCCCTATCAGACCCGTACCCAGCAAGTAGGAGTGCCTGTAATCCTTCCAGGCAAGCAGAGGGCCTGGACGAGGCAAGTCGGGGTGGGGGCCGGGGAGGGAGGGCGAGCAGCCAGAAAGGGAAACCTACATGTGTCCTGTTGTTTACTCACACCAGTGCCCTGGCAGGATGTTTCTCTGTCTAACCTGAGCACCAAACACTTGAGAACAAATAAAAGTCGGCTTTATGGAAGGTGTTTAAATAAGTGCTAAAACGAATCCCTGGAAATCCGACTGTCCAGGCCCAGGTGGAAACTCATTGTCTGCAAAGTGGGGAATGCATGCCAGGGACTCCTAGATTATCAAAAAAATATCCAAACGGCCCTATTTAACATTTAAATAAGTAAGAGGACCAATAAAGATTTCTCTTGCTTAAAAGTACTAGCATTTTACAGCTGTAAAAGGCTCCACCATAGTCTATATGAAGCCCTGATTGCACATGAAATGCCCAGTTAAGCCTGCGGGTTTGGCCCACACTGTAATCTAGCTACAGTGCAGACTGCATATTATGGAATTCAGCTTTCAGGGTCTCAGACTAATTAGAGAGGCACCCGGTAGCACTATGCGGGTTCTGTCAGCATTTCCACTATAAAATCCCCTTTTCTGGGGTTTATAACTTGGCCAATAAAAGATAGCCCCAGGCTGGAATGCGCCATGCAAAAAGGCTCAACACAGGAATAAGATTTTTTGTTTTAAACCAAATTTCATTAAAAAAAAATCAGTTATTGTAAGAACAGGGCTATAAAAATATGCTGCTTTCATTATTTCTGATGTTTTCAGCTCCTTGCTTTGTTTAAAAATAAAAAAGGAAAAAATAAATGCACTTTCCAGGCATCAAGTAAGTAAAAGGTGGCGTGTACTTTAATGAAAATATTTGAATTATTGGGCCTGAGAAGCAACTCTTGCTTGCTACACACTAGTTTTGTTTCGCAATGTGGGTCCACAATTTAGTCTGGCTCAAACTGATTTGAAAATAGTGTACAATGCCTACAATCATAGGGGCATTAATGTTTTTTCATGATCGGCACATGTTAACCATCATCATATTATGGAGTAAAATCCTAAGCATTATCTGGGCTTACTGAGAGCAAAGCTTTGCAATGATACCAGTGTTTTACATTATTTATTAGTGCTTACAAATAACAACTTTGTGTCCTACAGCTTGGCAAGAGGAAATGGGGAATGCACAAGCTGCATGCACTTAACAATAGCCTACCCTATGCACAAATAAAATTAAACATTTCCTTAGCTTCAGTTTTGTTTATTTTATCCTTGCTAATTAAGGTTTTTTTCTTGTTTGTAGACAGTTTATCTTAAAAGGTTAAGATAGCATGAGTATTTGAATTTAGCCAAACAACAAAAAGAAAGTGAAAGGATGGGGAAATCAATCCTGTCCAGAGCGGTGACTCGTGCCTGCCACTGTTTTAGATGCTTTCTGTATGTGTTTTTCAATAAAAATTCACAGCAATCCCATGAAAATAAGGCTTCAGGAGGTTAGGCAAGTCTACCCAGCATCACAAAGTCAAATGGCAGCTCAGATATTCAAACACAGTGTGTCAGACGTCAGAAACTATATTCTGCTCGCTGTCATTTACTGTACAATTGACTTTTTCCCCTCAACTGATTTTACTGTGGAACTCTTGCTCAGTGATTTCCTCAGTTTCTACCCACAATGACTCTCAAATTAGCCTTGTTTATTGTTGACAGAATCCTCTAATCTTAAAGGAAATGGTGAAAGTGGAGCTTCATTTTGAAAGCATTAGATTACCAGTGTGCCCAGCTCTCGAGGCAGCCCAACAGGATAAACAATCAGAAAAGCTCTACCAGAGAAACGCACAGGGCCCTTTCCAATGCAACTGCCAGGGCAGAATTATGCAACTGTGAATGCAGTGCAAGTGTCTGAACCCTCACCAGAACAGGTCCATCCAAAACACCATGGAGGTGCTTTTTATAGAGAGCAGAAACTGGGTCTCGGTTTACTGAGGTACATTGCACCTACACTATCTGTTTAACTTCAGGGGCTCTGCCTTAAGAAAGATTAATTTTATGCCTCTTTGCAATCTACTGTGAAGCTATGCCTATCTATTAAACAAGCTGTGTTTGCTTCTTTGGAGACCCATATCCCATGAGACCTCCTTCGGTCCATTTATATTATAAACACAGGGAAGAATGGCTGGGAGAGGACTGGGGAGCCACCAGGATACCAGGTGACTGGCTCTTGGCCCCATTCCATGCTGCCCTGGGTGTGAGCTGCTGGAGGCTGTGAGCCAGGGCCAAGAGGCAGAGAAGACTTGACCTTGCTACCAGCCTTCTTTCCTTTTTCATACACCATTTGTTCCATCCAGCTACAATCCCCGCCACGGGGATGGTGTTTGTGCCATCCACACAGAAATGAAAGAAGTAAGGGGCACCTCCACTACAAATACCCTTGCTTCTGTCTATTTAAATTAGAGCCTTAAGGGAAAACCACATGCTTTTAACAGCCTTTAATTGGTTAAAGAGAACAGTAAGTTCCCTCCCAGAAGCTTGAGAACAGAGCTCTTTTCCTTCCGGATTTCTTTCTTGGTTAACCAGACTAGGGAACAAAAGAGTTGTAAAATATTTGTTAGGCTGCAAAGCTTAACAAAGAAATGTTAAACAACACTGATGATTATATTGATTTCTTTCTCTCCATTTCTGCTTACTCCTTGCGGCTAACTCAGAATGCCTGTCCTTGGCTGTGGCTGTGTGGCAGTGTGGGGAATATGCGAAGTCCAGGAGAAGGTGGCCCTCATTGACCACTGGCTGCAGTCAGTTCTGCCTAAAAATTCCCTGGCGGGGCCAACCACATTTCTTGCCTCTTTGGTAATTTAGACTCACTATGTACGGGCCTTTAATACGGGTGTGTGAATGTTGTCCATCCAGCCCCATTTAGGAAATCCAGTTTACCAAAATTCAGATTTAGAGGACAGAAAACTTCGTAATTTACCCCTATTAAAAAGTTTTCTTCTGCCCTGGCCAGTGTGGCTCAGTTGGTTAAAGCATGGTTTCATAAACTGAAAGGTCGCGGGTTTGATTACCAGTCGGGAATCAAACATACCTGGGTTGCGGGTTCTGTCCCCAGTCAGGGTGTGGCAACCAATTGATATTTCTCTCTCACATCAATGTTTCTCTCCCTCTCTCTCTCCTTCCCCTCCCCCTCTCTAAAATTAATAAGCATGTCCTTGGATGAGGATTTTTTTTTTTTAAATCTCCTCTGCTTAGTAAAAGTAATCACACACAGCAGGATTTTTTTTTAATCATGCATTACTATAGTGTAAAATGAGGAAATGAAGTCTAAGCATACTGCATCTCTTTTTTGTGGGGGGAACCACTGTTTCTTGAGAGAGATAAATAAAATTATAAAGTTTGAGAGTTGCCTGTCTTTAACATTCTCAACAATTACCCACAGTCTTTCTCACACAGTGCTTTTTACAGAGCTCAGAAACAGGCCCTTGGCTGAATGACTTAAGGCATGCAGCACTTGGCTGAGTGTGCACTACAGTCATAAATTACTTTAGTGATGCTAATTATCTTTTGCCTTCAGTGCTCACGATCAATACATTTGTGTTTGTTTTTTATTTTAAATATATTTCTTTATGTGGGTTAGATTCCCCAACAGTGAGCACAAGACCAAGGGCAAAGACCATGCTTGTCTCCTTTTTCATAGTTTCTTCTGTACCTGGTTTGGTGAGGAGTACATAGTAGACACTCAATAAATACATGCTGACTGAGTAGTGGAATTATTGAAAGGACCTGCTTTTACATATTAAGGAAGGTTAGTATATTTGTGTATATTCAGCAGCTTTGCTTTGAAACTCTTCTCTTTGAAAAACTGATGAGACAGAAAAATCACCGGGGGGTTCTTACAAACTACATGAGTTCATAGTGACATGATTAATTCCCACCTGCTTTGTAGCAATCACATCCTATCCCAGTGCTTGCCTTCCAGGAAAAAGACCCACGGGAAAGGGATCTCCAGCTTCAGAAAGCTTTAAAGCATAATTAGATTAAATTAATACACTGTTGAGTAATGATTTACCTTATTTTAAACAATAAATTTTTTTCATAAACTACCAGTATACTAAATCAAGTGTCAACCAAACTACAGTTTTTTCCAAAATTCAAGTTAAGGGCAAGTTACATTCCAAACCTCCCTATTTTGATTGGTGGTGTTCTCCTAACGCCAGTTTGCAGCACTGCTCCCCCATACCAGTGACCCCTAGAAAACCAACTTCCAGTGTTCTTATCCACTCACCCTCCTTTGCATCTCCTTACCCCACAACTTTGAATCTTCCAATCACACAGAGTAAAGTGGATCCCATGCAAGCATGGTGGAACACAAGCTCCTGACAAAGAAACAAACAAATGTCACTGGACTCCCAAAGTACGTGGGTCCTGCATCCAACAGAAGACAGTTACATCTTCAGACCACTCTCAGTCACCCACAGGTCTGTGGGCCACAGTCTCTATTAGCTACTCTGGCTGTCAGTCTTCACTCTTCTCTCTCCTATGAAAGGCTAAGAAAAAAAAATGATGGAAAAATATTTGGATTTTGGTTGATAACACAGATAACATGGGCAGTATTATAGTTTCCAGAAGATTTTTTAAAATTTCCCAGTGTTTTTTCTTCTTCCTTTTTCCTCTCTCCTCCTCCCTGACCCTAGAAATTATTATTTTGAAGTTCCACTTTGCTTGCTGGCTTTGCCCTGAGCTCTCGCTTCCTAGCATTCATCAGCGATGATTGCAACTCACTGCAGTAAAAGCAAATAGGGAAAAGGCTGTTCTGTGCCATCCTGACCATATGTATGTCGTGAAAGTGGGGGAGAGAGAGACCATATAATACATGTTTTAGTAACACAAGTGCACACCCTCCTTTTTGCATACATATTTACCCAATTTCTTCTGGAGGTCTCATGTGCTTCAATTGCTCATTTATTCTTCAACCTTGAATAAAGAGACAAGGAGATGCAGGAGGGGGAGGGACAGACAGACCTATAGATGACAGATCTGTAGACAATGTTGTTAGCATGCCAGATCTTATTACAGAACCGTGGGAGGTCATGTGCGCCACATCCCGACTCCATGGGGACCACCACATTTAAAACAAGATGAAAAAAATTTGATGTGGGAAAAAAACCCTCATGGGCAGCCTTCAAAGGCAGAGACAGGTTGTGACTGGATTAACATTTATTGACTGTTTAAGCCTGCTTTTTTGCTTCAGGACAGAGATACACGAGTTTAATTGCAGAGGCTGTTCTGCCAACTGATCACCAGAGTGGCAACCAAAGCTTAACTAATCGGTCCTTCATTAGTGAAAAGTCTCTATTACAAAACAAATTAAGCATGCTCTGATCCTAACCTACAGGTCCAATGGCATTACGGCAAAGTTTAAGCTGTTAGAGCACTGAAAAACGTATTAAGGGTTAGCGCTGAGATAGCACTTTGCTATTGATTTTACAATACACAGGTATTATGATTTATGGAGTGCTGGTGTCACTCTAACAAGCTGAAGGACACACAATATCATCTCCAGCATCATTAAAATTCAGAAGCCTCCAGAACCAACTCATCAACCACTGTGCATTGTCACAGACTGTGGAGCTGGGCTCCAGTTTCAAAATGCCCTGAGCTTTCGTGCAGTTGTCTGCTAGTTTAGCAACCAGAAATGGAAAGCTGCCCCTGAAAATCATTCCATGCCTTCAGTGAATCATAAGAACCCATTTTCACACTGAGTTATCAATTGTATTTTGTTATTTACCTTTGCCTTTTAACATCAGGAGTGTTTTGTGCATGATTTAAGAAAAGAAAGTCTTTAGGAAGGAAAGACCATATGCCAGGGCAACATGTAATTCAAGCAAGGCTCTTGCTGCACTATGCCCCAAAATGATTACCTTTGTTTTTCAAAGCAGATAAAAATCTGGCTGCACTTGCTATGGTAATCAATCAATAGACATTCACTGAGCACCAATTATACTCAAGTGATAATAGTAAGAGCTAATCGTTACTGAGCATTTACTTTGTTCCAGAATTGTTCTAAGTCCTCTTGTTGTATTAAAACATTTACCCCTCACACTATCCTTTAAAATGGAAACTATTTTTATGTCCATTTTACTGATAAAATCAAGAAGGCCCAGAGAAGTTAATTACACTGCTTCCAAGCGGAAGAGCCAAGGTTTAGTTAGACAATCTGCGTTCAGACATTATCCTGGGTCAGTTCCTGTACCAAAACAATCGTTTCTTTTAGCAAAAGCCGCATCCTTTCAGCTAACTTCGGTGCCTGTAGTTCTGTAATTCCAGGATCAGGTAGAGATCTAAAGCTGATCATTCACTTTTATCAGGTAGCTTCCTATAAAACATTATTGAGACACACTTTAGTTCTCTGTCCTCAGCTATATTATTCACAGTGAGTAGAATATTCTCCCAGAGGACCTATTGTCTGTGCCTTTAATCATTTTTGATACTTCCACTTATTTATATACTTCTTCTTTACATGAGAGGGTAGATAATCTAAAACATAGTATCTTTTTCTTTCCTGTTTGACATCATTCCCCAACCCTCCCCGCCTCCCAAACTAAACACTGTGTTGAACTTTGTAAGAGCATCTGTGTTATTTACAATCAATGTTGGATTAAACTAATTAAATTACAAACATTTACCTTGGCTTTATATCTGTATTTCTCCTTAGCAGTGTTTACTAAAGAATGGAAATTGGTTAAGTGCTATGTCTATCTTTTAACTCAAATTAAAGAATTTGGGACTGGTGTAGCAAAAGGATCTCTTTCAAAACTCTCTCATCTTCTAGAAGGCCCCAAATTATGGCCCTCAGAACTAGTATTATAACTATATTGTTGATTCATAGTAAACTTTATAACCCCAGATCATTTTCTGTCTAATATGCATAGTAAATCATTTTCTAAATTTCATTTGAGGTTCCTTTTTCCACATATATTGCATGCATTATATTCCTATTAAGTGTTATCCCAATTATTATAGCCATTTGTACCACCTGAAATGTCATTAGATTTCATATTTTGCCTGTAATTTCCTCTGATTGTCATAGTGCCGTTGTCTTCTATGTCCCCAAGACTTTCAGAAATGTTATAGATTGGTGGCTGGCACCTAAAGAAGACCATTTGCCTAGCCAATACTGAGTTAGTAAAATCTCCTTTGTTATCTACCCACCTAAGGAGGTTTCCTCTACTTCTGAATGTAATTTATCAATCCCAAGGAGTCTCCATGGTTCTTACCATCTTCTGGTACCTTAACTCAAAGCACTGCCCTTACATCCACTTATAAAATCACAATTCAGTGTTAGTGGTAGGGCCCAAGTATCACCTCTTCTGGGAAGACTTCATGTTTCCTCAAGTTAAAATTAGTCACTCTATCCGTACTTGTGCCCTATGTCAGCAACCTGATTTTCACTCACTGAAAGAGGTTGCATTTGATTGACATCAGAGTTTTTCCCAAGTTCAGTTTTGCTGCATTCACTCAGTCGATCCCAGGGAGCTTAGAATCATCCAAAATATTCATCTCTAATATCTTAGTCTCATTTTCAAATGTTGCAATATTGTTTTCTGAATCTGGATTCTTGGTCTTCATTTAATCAAGTTCTTCCATAGCTTTTATCTTTCTCACTAACAATGAGATAGAGTTTCTTGTGTCCTCAGTGGTATTTCCTGTAAAATCTGTAGCTCTTCTGAACTCCTCTATCTCATGGAATATGCCTAACTGTGTCTTCAATCTTATTTTGATCCACAAGATCCTTAAGAGCTGGTAGAAACCTCATCTACAAGCTAATATAACCTCTCATTTTATAGACAATAAATTAATCTGGGGAAGTAACTCATCCAGCCTGTCGGGGTAACACATGGGTTACAGTCAGTGTTCTGTTTCCAAACCTGAGTGGAGCTCACTGGCCTCACCTAAACGTGGCAAAAAGGAGAGGGCCCGCAGCAGTGCTGGTCGCGTGGGGCTGTGCTGAAGCAGCCTGCACGCAGCCCCACACTTTGTTTCAGTGGGGCCGTTTTTGACAGCCCCCCTAAGCTTCCTGACTTCTGGAAATTAACATTCTGGGTTTCCTTGCATTCTATCACAACCTCGAACTCCCAGTTCAATTTACCCTCACCAAGGCTGTCTTAATCCTAGACAAACCAGCCAACGCATCTCATAAAGTTTACTCCGTTTCTGTGTATACCTTGCCATTCCGTGAATTGCCACCACGTCTTTACAGAATAGAACACATGGAATGTTTTTCTGCCTGTCACAACCCTAAACCTGACACGCGTCTCATCTCAAAGGCCAACTCATTTCTTACAACCCTCAGACCCCTTCTTCAGAATTGTTACTTTTGCCCCAATGCTAGCCCCTTCCTTAGCCTGTTTTCTATGGATTTCTTTTATATTTATTGTTTACTAGACTGCACTCCCTAAAGAGAGATACTTTTCTTTAGGCATTGAGTGACTTCACAAAGCAAATGTTTGTTGGATGAATAAATGAATGATAAGAAAGGCATGCTCCTTTCTACACAAATAGATCTAACCCCAAAATGCCAGAAATGTCTTAATTTGTTAGTCAAGGGTTTTAAAAACTAATAAGTAAATTCCATGATGCATAAAAAAATATATGACATGCTTTGTACATTATAAACCTGTATTGCTATTTCTAAACATGACCTAAACTTTATATTCAATTATGATAAATTGTAATCACCATTTCTAGGTTTCCTTACCATAATTTTATGTAATAAAGAGGAGGAAAGACATGTTTAAATAGCTACAATCTCACTAAAGTATAAGTAACTTCATCAAGCATTATTATGAACCAGTTTCAGGACTGATATTTAAACAGCATCGATTCATTCCCAAAAGAGTCAAGTGAGAACAGAGAAAGTCACTCACTTTTTTGGATGTTTCAACTAAGCAGAGACACATATTTAAATATTTGAAACACCAATGTAACTGCCTGGATATTCTTTCCTCTGTTTGAGGAACAGTCAGATTGTGCCCACACCACTAGTTAAAGGTGTCCTCACACCAAACCGAGAGTCTTTGCTTCTCCCCGTCACTTCTAACTTCTGACATCATCCTTTTACTCCCTGAATAAATCCAGTATCAGCCCCAGCCCATATAAATCTGTTCTGGCCCTTTGCTTCTGTCTTCATGTACAGCATACTGTAAATAATCATAATGGAGTGGTTGTAAATAGTTCTGTGGTACACTGGAGACCCCTATTGGTGAGACTCAGTCAGTGAATGTGGGGCTCAACACCTCGAGGAACAGAAACTGGGTCGGCTTTTGCTTAGCACCTTTGGGTTCCAGCAGAACCCAAAGTGACACCACTGACAATTTTCACACACTGATTCATCAGTTTGTGAAAGCAAATGTTTGTGTGTTGATTGTATTTTGTGTTTGTGTGAAGACATCACTGAATAACAAGGCAGTACAAATGACAAGAAAAACAATATGTGACCTGCAATTTTAGGGCAATTCATTTTCTATAGATAATAGACAAGAGGGATAAATGTGGTGTTGCTGTTATATGAGTAAATATTGATCAAATACGACAAAGCATCCGCCAAGTTCCAATCTCTCTGAGAGTTGGGTAGTAAACTATGCACCTCATATACCCAACTTTAAAAACAATATTGTATTGGTTTTAAATATTTCTGCGACAGAGTCTAGTAAATAACTAGGCTTTTGCAAGGCCTGTAAATGGTACCTTGCTTAATTTAAATTAAAAGGTACTAGTTTAGAAACCCCAAATATTAAAAATAACATTTTTATTTCAATCATAAAGAAAAAATTAATTTATAATGAAAAAATGATTGCCTCTGAAACCTCCAGATGTATTCTTCAGTGTGTATATTGAAATTCATTTGACAGCTTAGAAGATGAAACGGCTAGTGTTTCTATTATAACATAATGTAAAAGGTGTTGTGTGATGCCAAATGCACCATAAATCTTCATTCATCTGGGGTGGGGGGACTGTCTGAGAATGTTAATTTGTATGTGTTGTCTGGTGTTTTTCCTCTTTATTTCTCACATCAATCTTTTAAAATAAATTTTTAAAAGAATAATGACAATATAAATATGGTAGCTGTTTATTTCAAGTGTTAGCTTTAAAAATATTAAAAACTTCTACCCTGTCCATGCTGTTTTTAAAAAGCAAAACTCATCACCTACCACATGAAAAATGTCTTTGTGCTTAGATTTGAAATATCCATCTCCCTAAACTGGCATATTAACATAATACATCTCATTAAACAAAAGGATGGCTTATGGAGGGAAAAAGCCTTCAGAAAAATTTACAGACAGTCAGTTCCTGATTTACCTTTGTTATTGGTTTTGTTAACATTTTCAGACTTGTTTTCCTCTCCGTGATTTTTCCCTTCAAACTAAATTGCTATTTCTCTTGCCTTTCTCCTCTCCTTCATTCCCCCCCTCAAAACAAACTCACGCTCACACACTCACAGGGACAGCCTCTTCTGCACAACAGAAGCATTTCCCTGTCTCTCGATGAAGCTCCTATTGTAGAAGAGAGCATAGGCGTGGAGCATAAAATCTGATGTCTGTGAGTTCAATATGAATACAAGTCCCCATTCACACACTGTGTTCATTGATCACTTACTTCTTTGCTCTGTGTACCAGGTCACACATGCTTGTGTAATTTATTCATGATGAGTTCTGAACTTTATCTGCTACAAGCAAAAGCTGCTAAACTGCTTGGGAGTTTTTCTTTATAAATTCAGATGTAGTCCTGTAGGCTGAAGCCTGTGAGGGGCTATGTTTGAGCAAAAGAACTTATTTTAGGAAATACACTCATCTCCCTCTCCCCACAAAGCTCCCAAGTGAATATGGCCTAGTGGGACCAGCACGGAAACAAATGCTTTCCTGGTATCAAGTTCTTAGTGTGTGACTTGGTGCAGGTGGGACATTGGAATTTCAGAAAGGTCAGAAAGCTGCAGGGCCCAGTGATGCAGACATTAGAAAAGGAAAAGCCCCGAGTTCCAATCCCAGCACTGCTGCCTGTGTCCCCACCTTTTCTGAAGGAGTTAAATACAAACTGCGGTTGTCCTGAAATTTATGCACTATCTGAACTATCTAGAATTGATAACTGATTGATTTTTAAATGTGGAGTACATGAGGCTAAGTTCTGTGCTGCCTCCATGAGCTGTTGGGCAATGGCCCACAAGGAACAATTCTAGAATGCACACTTGGAACCTGATAATGATCCCACAGAGAACAGACTGGTAGGAAGATATTTTCGGCCCCTCTGCTGGCTCTGGACCACTGAGAGGTGCAGGATGAATGCCCCGTATAGGAAGTATTTCTGCAAATTTGAATTATAAAAAAGAAATATTGATATTATTATAAAGAATAGAACTGCTTTATTCAGAGGAAAGAACAGAGGACATAAGTCAGAAAGTTCAAAGAACAAAATGGTCCCAGCTCTGCCATAAGCTAAATCTGTAACCTCTTTCACTGTTTTGTTTTCCTTCGTGTGGCTAATGGGCATTATATCCCTACCCTGCTTGTGTCATACATGAGCATCAAGGGGCAGGATAAATGTAAAACTGCTCTGAAAAGCTGTGCATTCTATCTCCGGGGGGGGGGGAGTATTATTAGGCTTACTATTGTCAAAAAATGCCAATGTTGCTCATTGCTATTAGCAAAATCCAATTCCTTTTGTTTGAGTTTTGCCTATAGAAAGCAATATAGTGAAATAAATATCCATTAGTCAGTAGTCAACATATATTGGAACAGCTGAAACACCAAATCTTTTTCCTTTAAAAGCAGAATGCTAAACTAATGTTATTTCAGGAGCTGTGGATGGGGGACTGGAGTGAGGAGGCACTCTGGGGTTGAGGTGGGGGTCAGCTGGGGAGATGTGGCTTGGATGGGGCAAAAATTCCTCTTCCTGGTACCAAGAAAATGCATCCACTAAATACACGCCTAAGAGAAAAGTCAGAAAGAAGGGTCAGCTTGAACGGAGGCCTGTTATTGGTCAGCATTAAGAAGATACTGATAGAAAATGTAATGCGATACATTTTCCTCTGCCACACATTTCTGAATAATAGCAATTTGCCAACTAGCTCACCACCTCAGCATAAACCCTGGAACGCTCCTGCTGAGTCTCAGAAAGCCTGCTTGTCTGTGAGTGCACAATATACCGGAAAAATCACCATAAAGCTCTGTGCCACCATTCAATGCAAACAGTCCTCAGGTCCTGCTGTGACTTGGCACACCCCACTGGACAGCTGGAGACTGGAGAAGAGGGGCTGCTGCCAATAACATGTTACAAGGGATTTTAGAGCAATTTTCTGGAAACCAACAGTCCTGTGCTGTATTATTTCACAGGCAGATATTGCTATGAGCTACATATAGTTATATTATGGTGCAGTGTCCTGTCTATTTATGCCTGGTATGATATGCAATAAAACACTCCAACACTTTCCAATCCCATTTGTGAGCTCGAGCAAGGAAAAGTAGGGAGACAATTTGCCACAGCCTTATGTTATACCTAATATAATTTTGGAAATCAGCTATTGCCCCAAACAACATTTTACTACGTGCATCAAAAAGATTTAAGTTGCTAAGGGTCGCATAAGTGTGCTCGGAATATGCTTCAAAGCCAAAAGGCACTCCAGATAGATGGTTTATTGTACATGTTATTTCTTCCCCCACCCCCAAGATAGCATTGAAGTGCTACCAGAGATCATTAAAAAAAAGATTGCTCATTTTATGTAGCTTGAATATATAAAACGGTAGTTAGCTAAATTCCAGAGGCAAGAATGTTTGGGAGACAATGGCAAGAGCCAAACGAAAGTGAGTTTAAATCAGGAAGACCGTCTCTGTAGCAATTAGTCTAATGTAATATCATTTTTAATGTAAAGAAGCTACATTTTCTAATTTTCACTAAAAGCCCTAGGTGCTGAATGGGTTATAATAAATGCATGCAATAAAAAGCAGGTACACTTATCTTATAAAGCAGCCTATTAACCAGACTGCTAGTGCTGCAAAATCCAGGACACAGTAAACAATACTTTTTCTGTTAGAATAATGATGCATAGTTTACTCTTTTATACCAGGCAGCATTTGGGGACCACATCCATTTACCAAAATAATACCAAATTAGTACTGTAAATATTGAAATCAGACCTTTCAGGCTAACCAGTGGCCCAATTTTCTCTTCAATCTGCTCTTAATCTCAATTCATCAATAACACTACCTTATTATCGAACTTTGACAGCAAGCTAAGGCTTTTGATAAATTATACATCTCAAGCCAGATTTAAAATTTGAAGCTCAAGTGCTAATTATCTGTACAGGCCTAGTTAATAACGAGATTTCTTGTTAAGTATCTGATCACAGCATGGGCATCATTTGTCAAGATCCTCAAGTCTACCTTAGAGACCGGCTCCTCGAACCCTCCCTTGCCTACCATATGTAAAATGGGGATCTTTGTTTCTGTAATAACCTTTTATTAGGAAGCTGACATAATGATTAAGTTCACTGTAGACACACACAATGAATTAGACAATTACCCTTGCTGCTTTAAGCCACTCAGACTCCTAGCAAGACAAAATAATTAATATTGAATTTTAATTTGATGTGTTCCACATTTAAACCCCAATTTGCAAAATACACCTGGAAAGCGGCCGCTGTTTCCTTGCAGTTTGTGCTGATGAAATAAAGGCCCCCGCAGTTTGAATGTAGAGGCACAGAAGGCACGATGCACCACGATCGCTTCTCAGTGGAGCACAGAAATTTCTGGCATTAATGGGAAAGGTAATTACCTAGGTCTAACTTTATAGCCTTTCCTCTAATGAAACTATAATCTCCCAGGCCTATACATTTTAAGCATTTGCATGATTTTTATGATTTCAGTGCCATAATTGTTGGTATACCCAGTCACTTTGAAATGAAATGTCTTAAATGCAAAGATGTTAATTATATTAACAGGCCATTCTTATTGATACAAAATAAGGCTGAGTCAGAAAGAGTCACCATTATAAAAACAACTGAGGGCAGCATTTCTCAAGTGGCAAAAAATAGAGTAAAATAAAAAAATAAAGATGACTATAAATCCATTTCTCCTTGTTCATCCTCCCTGCAGACTTCACCATTACTACGTAGCAAAAGGGCATAAAAGCTCAAGTCCTTTGGACTTAGCTCCCATCCCTAATATTTTCCAGAAAAGGTTTAGAACGGGTATGACATAAAATATTTTTACTCTCTAATTAAATTTCCTTTTAGAAAATGATTAACCTTCTTGGTTGGGGCATTTCAGTCTTATGGGAGCGGCTGAAAATCCATGCAGTTTTTCTTTTGTGAAAAGGTTGGAGTTTGGAATAGAAAAGGAGACTTTCTCCCATGGCATCACACAGTGCCAAGATCGAGATGCCAAGGCTAAACTGAGTTATCTGTTTTAAGACATACTGAGGCAACTCATGTTATTGCAGGAAAGGAATAAAGATTAACAATCCATCTATTATGAACTCTAAAAGCCCTTACTCATCCAGATTGAGCAGCACATGTGCCCCTGAGTGGGATGGCCAAGTCCAGAAACAATGGCTTGTCTTCTCTCCCTGGGTGTTCCTTTCACCTGTCTCCTTTTCCATGGACTCTCTGCCCCCATGATCCCTCCCAAAGTTGGGTGGCAGCCACAGGAGGATCTAATACTGCTGGATATGGAGGGTGGCCAAGGAGAATTTTTTAAAAATTCTCTCACCAAGGCATGTATCCATAGATCCTCAGCCTTTGTTCTACCATCAGTGCCAAGTAGAAGGCACTTCTTTCTGAACACATCCCTCCCACCACTTCCCTGCAATATCAAAATGACCAGAGTCATGGGAACTGGTTCCTAAGCTTGAGTTTGATACTTTGTTGAGTTAGAGATGAAGAACCCCTTTATTGATAGCTTACTATATGGATGAAATAGTCATTTACACGCAAGTCCCCAAAAGTCCAGAGCTATTTCCCCAAACTCTAAGGAGATGGTCATGTAAGGAGAATGAAATGATTACCACTTTCTAAGCTAAGTATCCTGGAAAAAGGCAAATGCCCAGGGCTCTTGGATCTGTCAGTGAAATTAGCTACACTCCATGTCTTCGTAAGTGTTTTCTTCTTTTGATTATTCCCATTAAGCTATGAGGCCAAGTATTTAATAACACTTTCTTCCTACATCATCTGTTTTAGGTGTGAATCTAGGCTTAGCAAGTTAAACACTACACCACCTTGGGAAGCTTAGGTAACCTCTCTGAGCCTCAATTTTATCAGGAGTAAAATTAGAATAACAAGGGTCTATTTCCTAAAGTTGAGGTGGGAATTAAATAAGATATTATACATCACATTCTTGGAACAACTGTTGGCACTAGTAAGTGCTTAATAAATATTGGCTGTTACTAATGGTGTTATTAGCCATCATTGTTGTTATTTAGAAAGCTGTCCCTTGCTGATTACCAGAGAGGAGCGGGGTAGGGGGAGGTAAGGAGAGTGTACAAGGTACAAATGGTGATAGAAAGAGACAACTTGGGGTGGTGAGCACACAATGCAGTACACAGACAATGTATTGTAGTATTGTACACCTGGAACCTACGTAATTTTATTAACCAATGTCATCCTGATAAATTCAAGGAGAAGGAAAGAAAGAAGGGAGAAAGGGAGGAAGGGAGGAAGGGAGGGAGAAAGGGAGGAAGGAAGGAAGGGAGGGAGAAAGGGAGGGAGGGAGGACAAGGAAAGTTGTAGACTAGTATTTAGTAGTCCTTAAATGGATCATTTGCTTTTGAGGGTCTGGCCACCGCACAATTTAATGAAAATCATGAGAATTTCATTTCTAGGAATAATGAATCTACAGTCAAAAATACTTCTCTTCCCCAGGCATGATTTGCAAACAGAGCCACAAGTCCAAGGAAAGACAATTGACTGTTATTAAAAGAAAGACTACATGTGTAAGAAAAAGACTAAAAGAAAATACAATGCTTTTTTATGAAGGTAAACAACGAAATTTACTATCTTAATCATGTTTAATTGTGCATTCAGTATAATAGTGTTAACTAGGCGTTGTTATACAACAGATCTCTAGGAATTTTTCAGCTTACAAATTGAAATTCTATATTCATTGAACAACTTCCCTTTTTTCCCCTCCCCCTAGTCCCTGGCAACAATGATTCTACTTTCTAAGAGTCTGACTACTTTTAATACCTCATATAAGTGGAATCATGTAGTATTTGTCCTTCTGTGACTGGCTTACTTCACTAAGCGTACTATCCTCAAAATGTGTGCATGTCATAGCATTTGACAGGATTCCTTCTTTTTCAAGACTAAATAATATTCCATTGTATATGTATTCCACATTTTCTCTATCCATTCATCTGTCAGTGGACATTTAGGTTGCTTCCACCTTTTGGTTAGTGTGAATATACAATGAACATGGGTGTACAAATATCTCTTTGAAATCTTGTTCTGAAGGTTTTTGGATATGAGATCTGTCCAGAAAGTATCCAGCCATGAATATGACAAATAGAAACTTGAAGAAAATAAAAGATACAAGAAACACTGTACATCAGGCAATGACACCTCAGTCCCCTTCAAAGTAGGCACCGTGGGACCTCACAGTTCTTGCAGTCGCTGTGAGCTTCCCTGTCCTATTTTCCTGGCTCTCATCAATGGCCTGAAATCTCTTCCCTTTCAAAGGTGATTTTAATTTTGGGAAAAGCCAGAAGTCACAGGGTGCCAAATCTGGGCAGTAGGGGTGCTGAGTCACCTGAGTAATTTGATGTTTCACCAAAAATCTCTACATGAGACGTGATGCATGAGCAGACATGTTGTCGTGATGAAGCTGCCAACCACCAGTTGCCCATAGCTGCAGCCTTCTGAATCATCCAAATAGTTTCCATGGAGGAATGTTCAAGCTTAATGCAAAATTTAATGCAGATTCAATGTTCTACTTGCTCAGTCATTTTGAATGTGATGGCCACACAGTACACATGCTCAACAGCATCTATAGTGACTAGTACAATGAAGTCATTTGTTTTTGTTCATGCATGTGCCTTCCAGGCCACTTTCCTTGGCTGCCAGGTTACATCGATGTCACACAAACCATTCTTGTTATTTTAACAATGGCTGGACTTTTTCCAAACAGAACTCACATATCCAGAAATAGGACTGCTGGGTCATATGGTAATTCTACTTGTAATTTTTGAGGAACCTCCATGCTGTTTTCCATAAAGACTACACCATTTTACACTCCCACCTATAATGCATAAGGATTCCAATTACTCCACATTCTAAAAAAGACTTATTTGCTGCTTTTGATAGTGGCTATCCTAATGGGTGTGAGGTGATATCTAATTGGGATGATCAGTGATGTTAAGCATCGTTTCATATGCTTCTTGTCCATTTGTGTATCCTCTTTGGAGAAATGTCTGTTCAAGTCCTCTACTCATTTTTAATTGATTTATTTATCTTTTGTTGTTGTTGTTGTTGAGTTGTTGGAGTTCTTTTATATATGTGATATTAATCCTACATCAGGTTTGCAAATATTTTCTCCCATTCCACTGGCTGTCTTTTCACTCTGTCAATTGTTTCATTTGCTGTGCAGAGGTTTTTAAGTTTCATGTAGTCCCATTTGTCTAGTTTTGCTTTTATTTCCTGTGGTTTTGGTGTCATATCCAAGAAACCATTGCCAAGACCAATGTCATGAAGATTTTCCCCTATGTTTCTACTAGGAGCTTTATAAGAATTTCAAGTATTATATGATGTCTTTAACCCACTTTGAGTTCATTTTTGTATATTGTTAAGGTAAAGGGCCCAACTTTATTCCTTTGGATATGGTTATCCAGTTTTCCTAGCACCATTTGTTGAAGAGACTATTCTTTCCTGATTGTGTACATTTTGGCACTCAATCATTTGAAAATTATTTGACTATATATGTGAGAGTCAATTTATGGGCTCTCTATTCTGTTCCTTTGGTCTATATGTGTGTCTTTCTGCCAGTACCATACCAATTTGATTACTGTAACTTTGTAATAGGTTTTGAGATCAGGAAGCATGAGGCCTCCAACTTTTTCTTTGTCAAGAGTGTTTTGGGAAAATATATTATGTTTTATGTTATTGTTAATGTTGTTATCTTTGGTTAGTGGGACTATGAGGTACCTATCTGAATTTTGCAGGTTGCATTTAATATGAAAACATTACAAATGAATATAAATTAGTATAACTGGGGGGATAAACATTCTTAATTTCATATCTGCCTAATCTTGATTGCAGTGCTCTAGTCCTGCTAAGGGTGAAAAAACTTAATCCTGCTAATTTCAGATACAGTTGGTACAATAAAATAACTATTCATCTTAGAAAGATGTTATCAGCCCCACTTAAATACAGTACTTAACACTATCTCCAACCTGTCTCTTCTCCTTACCTGTCATCTGGACAACAGATGATGGCATTGAGAGAGATGCTGGGTGATGGAGAGAGCTGGAGGCTCTCTCACCTGATGCTGTCACTAAACAGACACGGAGGCCCACCCTGGGCTGGTTCCTGGAGGGAACTGCTTGATGCTTGCTCCACTGGAATCCTCTGGCTTATAGACCAAAATTTGTGATGGATGATATCCCATAGATGTAGCCAATTCTTCCTAACTTAGTAAAAGGTCCATGAACTCCTTGGCTTTGCGAAGAAGCCTCGGGACAGTCGCATCAGTATAGGCTCCTAACTCCTAGCCTCAACAAATGCTGGGCTCACAAAACCAAACAAGGCAGGGCATCTCCAAAAACTTGGAGAGGGGAGGCCAACTTTGATGCTCTTCCATCTCTCTACTACTTTCCCCCTTGACCAAGTAGGCAACAGATATGTCTGTAAGGGCTGATACTCAAAAAATAAATCCCTGTGGGGAAATAAAAACAGGCTTATCCCACCACCAGCACTCCCTACTTGCTCCCTGTTACAGATATTTCCAATTCCAAGAGGAATCCAATGGATTGAAATTATAGGATGGTCAGTTGCTGAGAAGAAAAATAGAACATAAAGCTTAATATATCAAGTTATTACTGGGTAACAAGTTAAGAGTACATTTATCATCCTGATATAGTTAAAAGAAAGAATAATTTTTAAGATGTTGGTGGACCCCTCTACTGAGAAAAATATGAAGGAAGGTTTAGTAGGATGAGCTGCAGCTCCATTCTTGCAGCTGGTTTTGGTGCCACAGCTGGTCTTCATCATTGCTCTTCTCCACTACCTATTCTAGGTTCACCCCACCCTCAGATACCACCTCTACTGCTCTCAGTAGATTACCTGGTAATGTCACCTAAACCTCGTTCCTGAGGCATCTGAGCAGTGGGCACCATGGCCTTCTCACTCCAAGGTGGTTGCACTTGTCCACTTACTGTCAAAGCTGATAAAGGGAATACCAAGAGGCATTCAAATGGATCACCTGGTGGTCACCATGTCACTCCCTGGCCTATTGTGTAGCTGCAGCCTGCCACCACCTAACTGCTAGGGTCAAGGACTCCTGCCAGAATGGCAACTCCTCTTTTTGTGTACTTATTCCCAGACATAAGACGCCCAAGGACACAAGTAGTAGCTACCATTTATAGCTCAATGGACCTCTTTCTGGGGACCCTTTTGGGAACTATAACCTCTAACCCTGTAGAGCCCAGATTTGTAGATATGACATGCATGAGTCCCCCAGGTTGGTCACTGAAAATGATGCTGCCATCCTCTAGTTCCCAGACCAGGGTATTTTTCCTATTGAGGACACAGCCACATATAAAGATCTTTTATTCCAAGTATCACTCTGTCCTAGAGGGTGGCGCCCACCTTCTAAAGCAGCACCTTCAAGCTGGCACTTTCTTCAGCTGTGCCCTCAGCAGTCCACTCTAATGCTCTATCAGGTTACTGGCTTTGGGGTGGCACAATATGTAATATGACCAGTGAATCCCATGGTTATGGATTCTTGGTCAGACCTCCTTTTCTGGAAAGTGGGTCCCCTAGTCCACTGTCATAGTGTGTAGGATCCCATACCAATGGATCAAACTCATTATAAGCCCTCAAACAGAGGGAGTCCTGTGGACAGGAAAAGCAAATCCATTCCCAGGACATCTATCTATTCCTGCCTGAATGAATCACTATCCTTTTTAGTGTAAAAGGGGTCCAATGTAATCAACTATTCACCAAATGGTACCATATTAGAGACTCAATTAGCCAAGGATTCCATACAGGGATGGTACCAAGTATGTCTTTTTCAATTATACACTCAGGGACCAGGAAAATAACCACCAGATGGATATGCAGACCCAATTTACCTACTCTGAACAAGCCTAACTCACCCACTGTGGCAAGGACTCCATTCATTTATTAGCTCGCTCCAATTTCCTGCCACTCTAACAGGAACCCATGATGATGCTTAAGATCTCCAGGTGTTAATGTCAGCTAGGATCCTCTGTCCAATAATTCGTGAAATGTGTGTGCTCAATCCTCAGTTGCCCAGGTAAATGGCAGTAGACCCCTTTAAGGAAGGAATAGGAGGATTGTTACTGTGTACACCTGCTGTGGTGTTGCAGGATCCTTTCATCAGGGAACTGAACCTTTGCTTTAGCCAGTAAGTTCCAGACTTCAAAACTTGCTTAGGTCTAGAAAAATGGAAAGAGATTGTAACTTTTGTTTGAAAACTAACAGAAAGGATTGAACAATTGAAAGAAAAATCTGAATTCAGGCAACCAAATGTCTCTGTGAAGTCAAAGTGCAGGTTGGGAGGTGGGGGGGAACAGAGCTGTAAAAGGAAATGGAGGAGACAATAGCTGGCCTTCTAATTCAGAGCAGTTCTAGGTTGGTTATGATCGTCCTCAGAGTATATTGTCCAGGAAGTGGTAGGCTGAACTGGGACAGAGACAGAGGGACACAACAATGACAACATCCAGGAACTGTAATGCTAATATGATAGACTTAAAAATAGCCCCCCCAAAAAGATATTTACATCCTAATCCCTGGAACCTATGAGTTTCACCTTATGTGGCAAAAGGGCAGTGAGTTTGCAAAAGGGGGCAGGTTGTTGATGAAGATGTGATTAAGAATCTTGACATGAGATTATTCTGGATTATTTGGTAAACCCTAAATGCTATCACATGTATCAGTGTAAGAGGGAGGCAAAGAAATTTTACATACTAAGAAGAGTAGAAGGCAGAGATTAGAGTGATGTGGCCACAAGCCAAGAGATGTGGCAGCCACCAGAGGTGGAAGAAGAAAAAAATGATTCTCCCCTCACACCTCCAGAGTAATGTGTGGCCCTGTTGACACCTTGATTTTAGCCCAGTAAGACTGATTTCAGGCTTCTGGCCTCCAGAGCTGTGAACGAATAAGTTTATAGTAGTATATTACAACTGCTACATTAATTAGTACAGCTAGATTGTTGAATGTGTTATATGGGTGTTGAAATAGTCTAGGTTACATTGGTAGGGCAAGGAGTCTTTGATGGTTAAGAGGGAATGAATGGAGAGCTCAGTAATGACACTCAGAGTGAGGACATGGTAGGCAGTACAAACCTCAAAAGAGGAGTTTTTTACAAGGTGGAAGGGTAATTGTCTACAAATGGCCATGAGAGAGCAAAATGAATGCCACTCTCCCTGGCTTCTGGGATGTGAAGAACAAGTGCTCTCCCTGAAGGCAGTATTAGGGAAAGATGGATCTAGAAATTTAACAAGTGGAGTCTGGATTTGATTTTTTTTTAAGATGTTAGGGATGTGGAGGTGTAAGAATAACTTTTCTACTGTTCTTCAATTCCAATTCTTAGAATATCAAATGCATTTTTAAAAACTTAACCTAAGGTTTCAGATATAGAAAACTGTAAGCCACATATAACTGTGACTATTGTATATCCTCCTGCATGAATCAGGCAAATTCTAGTTTTGTGGGGCCTGAAGTTTATATATAATTTGAGGGACCTTCTTTAAGAAAGAAAAACAAAAAATTACTTACACAAGTTAAATATGGGCATGGGTTTTTGTTTAGAGTAAAAAAAAATCTCAAAGATAATTTTTTTAAAAACTGCCTAATACTACAAACGTCATAAAATCCAGAAAAATATGTATAATTTTGTAATTAACTTTGTGATACACCTCTATTTTTTCATATATTTTGGCTGTATATTCTGAAAAAAGTTATACTTTATTAATCTTAAGACATATACAAGAGCAATTAAAGTGTTTTCTAAGTTGCTACTATCCTGTATAGTAAGAGTGTAAATCAAACTACTTTTATACAACACACATTGACTTGAATAGTATAGTGTGTTTCTTATTTTTCTGGATGCTTAATGAATCAGTGATAGTTTTGTGTGCCTTTTCATCTGGAACCACCAGATTTTAGTAAAGTCATTTACACCACTATTTTCAAGGTACAATGCAATATTTTGGAATGTGTAAATCATGCAATCTCACCTACAAATGTATGCAGTGGTGGTGATACTGCTACAGATTCTTCCCTACCCTCAGGAATTAAAATAAATTTTGAATTCTCATCAAAAAAGAAAATATATGGTATGTTTATAATCATGTAATGAATTACTAAGACTATTCCTGACAGGGAGAACTTCCATGTTGAAGCCAAATCCTCACTTCAAAAATTTTCCACATATGATTTTTAAAAATTTTTATTTATTGATTATTTAGAGACAGAGAGGAGGGAGGGGTGAGAGACAGGAAAAGAGAGACAAAGAGAGACATCAATTTGTCTTCCCATTTATTTATGCATTCATTGGTTGATTCTTTCATGTTCCCTGACCAGGGATCAAACCTGTAACCTTGGCATATCAGGATGATGCTCTACCAATTGAGCTACTTAGCCAGAGCACATTTGAATTTTTTTTAAAAGACCTTTCTAATCATATGTGCCCTCTAACACAGACCTACCATTTGTGTTGCGTACTATAGGGTAAATTCATATCGTGATTGTATTCCTGGCCCTGAGCATTCACTTCACAAAGTCAGGTATGTCTGCCCAGTGGGCAGCAGAAGTATTCCTAGAAGTCATTCCTTTACCAGGATGGCTAAAAATAACTGTACACAGAAGTGACTGCAAACCACATAAATATATCTCTCTAAACCCAAATAAATGCATCCCCAATGCAACTTCCCCATGCCAGGACCCAAATCCCAGGCATTTCCATATCCAATTCAAGGGGTGAGGGGTACAATGAGAAGAAAGTTAGACTGGGAACAAACTACATTATCCTATTTATTTATTTATTTATTTAATGCTAAATTTTCAAAACTACAACCATGTGACCACATTGCTAAATTTCACTGGCTTTACAGCAAACCTGCCTCTGGTTGCAGGCTCAAAACACACTCAAAGAAGCCACCTTCCTGCCAGTAAATGGTCATTTGCAGAAACTTGAAGTCATTCAGATCTGAGTTCTGACCCACTATAACAGCCCCTAGAAGGTTTATGATTAGTCATATCTATCCCAGCCATCTTCAAGGAACACCCACCTTCGTTTGCCAGCATGAAATTTGATAGTATTGGATATTATTGATGTAAATGGACCATTAAATGGAGGTTAGAACTGTTTGTGACTGTCAAGGTCTTATTGTTGTTGTTGAAATGTAATATGCATTGCCTTCCCAAGCTCATTTTGCATCTTTATTTGGGGTCAATTAACCAGGAAAACAGAAAATGTATATTGAGCAGAGTGAGCACCAGCTCTTTCTTTGCATAGGGTCCTTAAAGTAGTCACTGTTTGTCAATAGAAAAGAAATGCGCGGTACGAGCATGCTGCATGTGTAAGCCAGATGTAGCGCAGTTCATAGGAACAGATCTAAAGACTTTAAAACTCATCCAACATTTGTCAGTTTTGTTTCATCATCTGTCAAACAAGAAAGTCAATACGTCCTTACGAAAAGGCTTACCACTGCTGGGAGAGCGGAACCCCAAAGTGCTGCTTCACAACCCCACAGGAGCATTTGGTGTGAATTTAAATAGCATTCACATCATGTGGGATTAAAAGGCATGTTGTTTCTAGTTATTTATAAGTCCATGTGTTCTTCTTCAAAGTAAACTAAAATACCCTATGTTCTAAAGAAGAGAATGGAGGAAAGCTTGGTATAGAAACACATCACCTTCCTCACTCGCAGCAAACTTACCAGCCTCAGTGATCACAATTATCCCAGAGGCTGGAGAGTAGAGGCAGTCACCATTACCCCCTTTCTAAGTATGGTCTATCCAGACCCATGGACCAACCAAGGTTTGAGCGGGTAGACTGCCCAGGGTGTGAGCACCCCAAAGGCCTCCTGTATAGTCAGAGCCCTGTTCAGCTACTTTTGGATAGTCCCCCCAAAATAGCAGACTCATTCCCACTCTTCAGCTAAGAAACTCCATCAGCCTAGTAGCGTTTGGTATGGTCATTAATCTCCCAGAAGCTAAAGACATGGCACTAAATCAGTGTTCAGAGTACAGTTATGTGGAAAAGTTCAGTGTCCTTATCTAAACACCTACTCTAAGAGCTATCCTGATATATCAAAAGACTTAATTAATTTTGATCTTTTATCAGCTAAAGAAGAAAAATAAAGAAGAAACAGAGATATGGTTTAAAAAAAGAAAAGACAAAACAGTCCCAGTGCAACTGCATTATGCCAATTACCTCTATCCTACAGAATATTTCAAGGGTTACTTCGATCACGGTAAGAGCCGCTTGAAGTATTATTATCAATTGTGTAAGCTTAAGAGGGTATGTGACAGTTGGGATTTTCAGTAAAGATGTGTACATACAATACATATTCTTGATCCTCAGAAGGATCTTTATATGTGGGAGCCATGGTGGCACATTTGGTGTGATTTCAGGAAAGGGAATCTGCATTCATTGGGTCCTTCATACATTTTATGTCACTCCTCATAAAATTTCACAACGAAGCTGATGTGCTCACCATTTACACACCAGGAAACTGAGGCCCAGAGAATTTAAGCACCTTGCCCAACATCATAAAGCTAGGAAGTTCCTAAGCCAGAATTCAAGCCCAGGTCCCAGTGCCTACAACTCCCTGTCTGCACCAAGTTACTTTCCTGGAGCTCCCAGCAGCTCCTATCAGTCTGCTGGTTGGATCCAATCCTTGAGCTTTCTGATCATAAATGAAGCCCATTACCCCACAGGTAGAACTAAGATTTTAAGTTTAAAGCTCTTGGAGACTATCTCCATGTGTCAATTTACATTAAGGTGCAGATGTCTAAATCTATAAACTTTTCTGTGAAATGAAGCTCAAGTAGGAGTAAGGGTCCTATAGTAAGGATTGTTCTTGTCTACTCAGCATACTCCAGAAGCCTTCCCCACCCCCAGTGATGATTTGGCCTAGGTTGAGTTCATCAGTATCCCATTCCCCTGCCACAGCAATCGGCTCATGGGTTGGAACAATGTCCAACAGACTTTGGAGCCACACACTGACGTGGCAGCCTGGGTCCCCTAATAACTTCGCAGAGCAGAATCACCACCACCCCCCCACCTAAGCCACTCCAGAATGCTAGAATAGCCACTCTTAACTGTTGTGAGAACAAGAAAAATCTTTTATTTCACTGTAGTCATTGCATTTTGGGGTTTATTTGTTATAGAAGTAAAGCCTACATTAAATAACAACTATCAATAAATTTTAGTTTCATTCCCACCACCATCCCTGGATTCTGCCAGTGAGGACCCTTCAAGGTTTCTAGTAATTTTATCAAAGTTTCTGAAGAGTATTAGGAATCTATAGCTATAGTCTATATGTGAAGACGGCTGCCTTTCTCCCACCAATCCCTCCAAGCACACACACGTGTGTGTACACACACACATACATACACATACCCTCTTCCCAAAACTTTGATTTGGCCTTATTGATAATCCCTACACTTAATGTTTATTTTTGTTATTATTATTAAATTGGGGGGGGATGACATTGGTTAATAGGATCTTATACGTTTCAAGTGTACATTTTTATGATACAAGCTCTGTACATTTCATTGTTCATGTACATCTGTACATGGACACTTTTACTGTTAATAACAAATAATAAAATTCCTATTATGAAGTAGTGGAGTCAGTATTTCAACCCAACGATCTGGATGCGGGCAGTATCATCTCCCCATAATAAGTGTGTATTACTGTATATTAGAAGCCTTAAAATAACTCTTTAAAAAATAAAGAGTTACACACAATTTGCCATAGGAATTCAAAGAAAGAAGAGAGGCCCTCCAGCCAGGAATTAGAACAGAGGCCGATTGGAACTTAAACACGCACTAATTGAAAGAAGGGCCTGTTAGGGGATAGGACGGCAGACACTAAGGCAGCCAAACTTGCCATCAATGGCCTGCAAACAAAGAAGATGCATTGTTTTTATGCCTAGTGTTTATATTTTACTCAGCACCCCATTCTCCATCTCTTGGGAGGGCTTATTCTGTTTCTGTACAGAGCCTGCCTCCCTCCGCCCAAATCCAGTATCCTTTCAGACTATGTGGGAGCTAGAATGTATCATCTAAGACAACTTCCCTTTCAAAGTAAGGGTCCTTTCTACCCTATTCTTAATGGAAAGTTCACCTTTGTCCCTAAAAAGTCCGCTCATTTTTGGAACCACAAATGTTGAAAAATTCTTCTCTATGTTAGGCCTTAAGTCTAGTCCAACTCTCTATTGCTCTCCCCCAGTTGTCTGCTTTGCCTCCAGGAAGGATTCAGATTAACGCTAGGTGACGCTCAGTTCCAGAGCCCTCTGTTTTTGGATTCATCTTAATCTTTCCTTCCCCAAGATAAAATTCTTCAGTTTCTTCAGCAACTTTCCTCATAATTCAGTGCAAAGACCCTTCCCATCATCATCTATTGTTGGCAATGAAGACGCGAGTGGCCCTGTTCTAATGAGTCCCCAGACCGAACGGGACCCTCCTGTGCAGACAGCAGCGCAACAATTGCCCACGGGGACCAGGGCTCCGTCCACTAACTCGGTAGCATCTTTACACCCTGCCCCATATGAGATGTCACCCACCAAAGCCCATGGACATTTTTTATGTAAATCTATGTGAAACTATGTATTCCTAAGTCTACACATATACAGTTCACTTTTCCAACCTAAATACAGATTTTAACATCTGTTCTAGTTCAACAAAGTAGAATGTGGTCCTAGTGTTTAGGGGGGAAAAAACCTCCAATAACAGAATTTGACAGCTTTACTTCTCAGAATAGAACAAACACGAAGTTATTTGGTTCTGACACTGAAGAAAAGACAGGGAAGTTGCACCAGGACCTCGTCAGTGCAGGAATAGGAGGTGGGGGTGGTTTCTGGAGATCTGTGGGAAGGTCCAAACAAATCTGCTGTTCCCTAGTAAGATAAAAGGAAGACAGATGTTTCTACCAAGAGCCTCCTGAGCTCACTGAGGGCACGGAATACGTCACACCTGGTGAGGGGCCGCAGTGTTGGGTGCGGGCCACTGACAGGTGGCTGCCCATCCCTGACAACAGTGCTGGTGATTCAAGGTGAGATTAGGGGAAATACAGGAACAATGTAATGACTTTCTCATGAAGTTAGATGTATTCAATTTAAAGGATTATACTTTATTTTGAGATTCTATTCTTCCAACAAAGGCATTAAGTGTTCTTTATTGTGTGCAATAAAAGGTGGAATCTTTTTTTACAAGTGTATTTATGTAGCAAATGAAAAGGATGAGTGGAAAAATAGAGAAAAACTGAAATCTTACTGACTCCAATAACTTGTTTTCACATCAGCTCTTGCCTGAACATCACTCTATAACCGCACACAAGTTTTGTAAGCCAATAAATTTCCTTATGTTTAAACCTTATTGTTGCTATAACCTGATACAAGGCACAAAGGCAGGGCATTCAAATATTGCTTAAGTTAATGAATAATCCCAGCTGAGTTCTCCACGTAGCTCTTGAACACTGGGGCACAGTCCTCTGGCCTGTTTGGTTGGCAGAGCCCTGCACTAGCCATTTCTGCTTCCTTTTCTCTGCCGTCCTCTGCTTCTGGGGTTCCAGCACAATTGTCTTGAGATGTAACAAACACCCAGTCTCATATTACTGGAATAGTTTAGCCTATGTTTAATTTCAAGACATTGATCTCACTTGTTCAGGGTCATTCTTGGTTCCCTCTACCTGCCATCAGCTGGATTCTCCTCTAAGCACAGGCTTTGGAGGGAACTCCCCTATGATGTGGCAGAGACTGGCTGAACGTAGCTGTCCTGTTCCTCTTTGTTTCTGGGCACATGGATAAACTTTATTCCCTCTTTCTCTTTCAGCTGGGGGTGGTTGGGATCTCCTGGGCTATGGCTAGACGACTAAGGCTTTTAAGAATGGGTGTGTCTCTTCAACGCTCTTAATCTCCTTCCACTGATTGGCAGCAGTGAGGCCCCAGAGGATAACTCAGCCAATAGATGGAAGGAGGCTTGGTCCCACCAACCTGAAAGATTTACCTTGGTTTGTTCCCTGGGTAAGAAATAAACTTCTGCTATGTTTTAGCCATTTTATAGATATAATTTACATATATATGTTTTAATTGTTACAGCAGCTACTGCCATACTAACTAATAAACCCTACTTTCTCATTATATTTCTACTCACAGGTTCTGTTTAAGCTACTTTCTCTCTGCTCTGTATTTCATTGTAGAAGCGGCCTCTGTATGGCCTGAGCCTCCAGTCTTTCTTTTCTTCTCCTCAATTTTTGATTGACACTTCAACACGGCCACCTCAAGTCAACCTGTATACATCTGTCCAGATGTGTATAGGGTCTGTCCTCCCTGTCCTGTTGGCAGAGCTGAACCTCAGAGCTCAGCCAGCAAAGTCCCTGGGCCTGTCTCTTTATTTCAGTGTGTTCTTTCTCAAAGGCAAATGAGTTTCTAGATCAGAGAGTACTCGAAAATTGAAAGCACCAGAGCAGTGGCTCACAGATGTGAGTTCACAGAACTAAACTGAGCTGTCAGCATCAGAATTGCCTGGGAATAATTTTCTAAAGTAGAGCTTCATGGGCCTCACACTTCAAGATTTTGATTTCTGAAGTAGGTGACGAGGATCTATATTTTGAAAGTATCTTTGTGGCCCTGGCGCATAACCACTGTGCTAGACAGTGGCATGTCAGGGTCAACAACAGTGTTGGCAAATATTAATAACAAAGCCTCCCGTGATGGGCAGGGGAGCACAGTGGGGAAGAGCATGGGATTTGAAGTCAGGCTTGAGTTTGAATCCAGGCTCTACCACTAACAAGCTGTGTGACTTTGATAAACTTACTCAACATCTCTGAGCCTCATTTCTTCCAGCTGTTAAATTGCTTTGATAAGGCCACAATAAGAAAATTTAAATGAAATAATGACTGTAAAGTCCCTGACATAGAATAAAGAATGAAATAAATATAGGTGTAGGGTTGTAGCTGTGTGTGCATGTGTGAGAGAGAGAGATACAAGTCCATCTATAGAGAGAGAAATTACTCCCATGCCCAGGAAGAATGGTATGTGGAAGAATACTGCTTTTTATTTTAAAAGATCTCCCTCTCACCAATCTTGCTATCATCAATTCTTGTTGGCTCTGATTTTACTGCTGCTTGACAGTACTAGAAATAACCACCAGAGGGAGCTATTTTGCCCCATTGGATATTTTGAATCTAACCATAATTTGGGTTTTTCCCTCCTTAAAAGAAGAAAGTGGAGCCAGGCCCAGCGGCTTGATCCAGGTAAAGCTTCTGGGTGCAGACTGGGCTTATGGCTGTCTTAGCACCTCCAAACTACAAAGCAGGCCCCATTAAGGGCAGCTGGCCTCCTGGTCTCCCTTCACCCCTTGGCTGGGCCCTCTGGCTTTCTGACTTCTGGAGAAAGAGCTGTTCACATCACCCAGACACTCCTCCCTTCAGTCTGGCCACTCCTGCTGGTGAACTGCGGGTGTAAGAGGCTTGCCCACTGAACAGTCCTGGACTCCTTACTTAACCTCTTGGAGCCGCAGTCTCCTGATCTGCAGATCATCAGTTTCACGGGGTTATCATGAAGATGGGATAGTATATGTGAAAGCACATGTAGTTGGAAAGCGCCGAGAAAGTATACCGCCCTGACATTAACACGTAGGGGGAGGGCTCAAGCCCCATGCCGAGCATCACGCAAGCCCTCCTCTTTTCCTGGGAACTCTCAGCCCTGCTTCCTATTCCCCCAAGGGACCCGCAGAAAACTGAAGGGGCCTTCTGCTCAGTTTCATTCACTTACCCAAGGTTGAGTAAGGGATGTTCGTAAGCACACCAGAAAGCCCCATTTCATCACATCTGTCCCAACAGCCTGGTGATTCTTCACAAACCCACAGTGCACTAGGGAGCTGGATTTTACACCAAGAAGCTTCCCAGTTAAAGAAAGAAAATCCTTGCTTAGGAAAGTGACTCCACAAGACCGGACTAGGAGTTTCCCCTAATACTTTGAGATTAAAGGGAAAATGTTCCTTTTGTTCTGGGCCAATGACAAAAGACCTGAACCAGGAGTCAGGAGCTTTTACTTCCAGAACCTCCCCAAACCTGGGGGGGCGGGGGAATCAGACGTTTCTATGCCACAGGTTCCTCACCTGGAAAACGGAGAAAATAACAACATGCTTTCCCTACCTCTTCCCAGGATTTCTAGGGGGATGGTAAAAAAATAATTACAATAACAAAAGTAACGTTTAGCACTTACTCTGTGTCAGACACTGTTTTTAGTGTTTTATGCTTAAATACTCAGGACAACCCCTTGTGAGAGGTACTAGTATCCCCATTGTATAAATGAGGAAATCAAGCACAAAGGGACAATAGCTTGAAAAGTGCTTATGAATGATTATATGATTGAAGATGATGTCCAAGGGACTTCTATTTCTGTCCTATTGCTGCACCTTATGGGGAGTTGGACTTTCATTAATCGGATGATGGATTTGAAGTGAGATGAGGCTTCCTGGGCTCTCAGAGTGGGGCCCTTCAGAGTAGCACTGCTAAGTGACCAAGTGGACACACTCTCTGTGCTTCAAACGAATTGGGTACTTGGAGGATTCTGTTACAGAAGAGACATATAATTTATACATCAACCATTTCTTTCAAGGTACTGATTCCCTGCCTTTCCTTAATCATCCCAATCCTTTCCCTAAATTTTCTCCCAGTTCTTCTCCAACTCACTCCCAACTCCAGACCCCAGAGTTGGTGGCTCTGTGATCCATGGCATTCTCCATTTTTGTGTGCCATCTGCATGGAGACCCCATGCCCCCATCAGACCAAGGGTGTCCTCCCCCTGGGTACCAGGCAGTGGAATTTAGAAGCCCTGTGAGTGCTGGGCCCTCTGCTGTGGGGGACAAGGGTGCCATCCCTTAGACTTCTAGGCTTGAAGATTTCAGAAGTGAGGCACTTAATTGTGACATTAGGAATTCTCAGTAAATTATAATGAGAGCAACAGGTTTTGGTTCATTATATGATAGGCACAGTGCTATGCACTTAACGTGCATTCATGTGTGTGTGTATGTGAACAGTCCTTTGAGGTTGCATTTCATATTTAAGGCTTTAAAAACATACAGTAGTGGTCAGCAAGCTGTAGCCCATGTGCCAGGCACCTGTTTTTGTAATTAAAGTTTTATTGGAACACAGCCATGCCCCTTTGTGTGAGTGTGGCTTTTGCCTGCATTTGCACTGCAACGGCAGAGTTGAGTAGTTGCAACAGAGACCACATAAGGTCTGCAAGCCTAAAATGTTTATTGTGTAGCCCTTTAAGAAAGTTTGACAATTCCTGCTTTGGAACCAGAGTGCCTGCATTTCAGTCCTGGCTCGGCCTCTTATCAGCTGTGTGACCTTGAACAAGTTATCTCACCTCTCTGGGTTCCGGCTTCCTTATCTGTGAAATGGGTGTAATAGAATCTACATCTTAGGGTGTAGTGCACAACAGCAGCATCACTGTGTCACCTGGAAACTCGTTGGAAATACAAATTTGGGTTCGCTCCAGATCTAATAAACTGTGGAGGCCAGACCCAGGGATTTTTCAAAAGTTGCAAGGCAGTTCTGATGCCGGATGAAGTCTGAGAACCACAGACACTGTGTTTAAAGTGGCTGCCCAGAGTGATGCTAGATGAATTGCTTTACAAACTGAAGGCAAATCTGTGAAATTCCACCAGCAAACATATTACAACTTGCTTTGTTGTGACACCTGCTTTATTGCCGTGATCTGGAACCAAACCTGCCTTATGTCCGAGGTATGCCCCTACCTCAGACTGATAATCAGGTTCGGTGAGTTTGGGGGATTGTCTTGAAAATCAGCCATAAATGCATAAACATTTTAATTTTCTTTTTCATCTACCTAATACCAAATACACATTAGGTTCTTATTTAACACTATGTGATTGATTGAACAATTTCTAAAAATAGGTTCGTTTTCCTGGGATCTATGGCTTGGAATACACGGATGGGCCCCAACGAATCCTTGAGTCCCGTCCTGAAATCGTGTGCAAATGTTCGCACTGACAGTCATGCGCCCCCATGTTTCCATCACATCCTCAGGTTCCCCAGCGTTTCAAACCACTGCTTCAGGCACGAGCTCCCAAGTGGTGTTGTACCAGGATGGGCCGCGATGGACGGACCCCTACGCGGTCCGTGGAGCGGAGCAGGAGCCAGAATGCAAAGATGGCCTCCTCCCTCCTTCACGTCCACCTCTCTGCCTCCGCCCCAGACACCCCTGCCTTCACCTCCCTGGTTCCCTTTCCCCCAGGAGCAGTGGGGTAGACAAGTCTGCATCACGTCATGGCGTTGGCTGTTTAATTTGAGATGAGTGTTACATTACTCATCGCACAGGGCCCTCTTTGATCCACCAGCATTTGCTTCTTTTATCCGCACGTACTGCGGACATTAGTGCCCCGAATGCTTCGTGGTCTCGTCTTTAAGATGCTGTCAGAGATTATTTACTTGGGAAACAGATGATATTTTGTTTGATGTCAAAACAATTACTATTTGGTTGGCCTGATAGTTTATTTATGCTTTCAATATTTTTACATTTACATCAAAAGAGAATTGCTGAAATTGTATTTTGCCTGTTAAGGTAAACAGGATATGACAACCGTTTTTTAAAAACCGGATTCTTCTGTTGGAGGAGTTGGTTTATTAAAATGGTTAGAAGATAATGGAACCAGGGAGGGATGGCCACTGGAGCTGAAATGCACAGCTGTGTGTTTTTTATTTGTATAAAAGCTGGAAAGAGGCAGTAAACCATGCTTTAAACCAGTATACTATCATGATTAACAATGGTCTTTATTTAGCTCCAGTTTCAAATCCCAACTCTGTTGCTTACTGGTTGTATGAATCTTAATCTAGTTTTTAAACCACTCCATGCCTCAGTTTCCCCATCAGCAAATTATAGTGATTGTTGTGAGAGGTAATGAAAGGAGCTCATACATATACATTTCCTGGCATATGCAACACGCTACTTCAGTATTGGCTATGATTTAAATAAACATAAGTTTTAAAGCAATTCTAGAGCTTGGGATGGAGAGAGGAAGCAAGTTCACCAAGTTTATGAGAGCCTTAAAGACCGAGAATGACTCTCCACGAGCCACCACCTTCAGTGTCTCTGTCCCGGGGGCCACCTTGTCTCCATGTGGCAAATCAGGAAGCCTTCTAAACTCCAAAGCCCTGTTGACACTGAGCAACATTCCTGGTCCTCAGCTGAGCTGACCCAGAAGGTGTTGAAGAGTAATGTTTCCTTGGAGATGGTGTGGCCTGTTTCTCTTCTCAAGGAGCCACCCTAAGATAGCTCATCCACCTGTGAGAGTTCACCCACTAGTCACATGTTATTCATGTTTATTTAGAACTTTTAGTTTAGCTCTCTAGTTTACCGAAGAAGGAAGGACAAGGGGGGAAGCTCTCCTGGCAGGTCGTTCCCACCAGGCCACCTGAAGAGCCACAGAGTATGGGGGCTCCCAGCTGAGCCTCTGGCGGGAGCTCTCCTGCGTATTCTGACCTAAGTTGTGTGTTACGTTACTTCCATTTTTCATGTGACTGCAACCCTCACTTACAATAAACATATACTATTGGATGCTAAATAAATGAATTTAGTCAAATTCAAAAGCAACCAGATTGTTTCTGGTTGCTCTTCAGCAGTTTCACTAGCTGCTTGAAAAAAATGAATGAGTTGATTTAGCCCCAGGTCTGCTTTCTCAAGTTCAAGTTCTGTTCCCAACTTAACTGTGGCTCAGAGAGACTCATCTTTCTTCAGGATGTCATGCTTAGAGCTCTTCCATCTGTCCTGGGAGGAGTGAATGCAGACATGGTTGCATTTGTCTGGCAGGTTACTAGGTTGGGGGTTTGTTCCAAGTCTGTGGGGCCTTTGAATTCCCCTCTTTGCCGAGGAGAGTTGGGTAAAGCTATTAGAATCGGGACTTGGAGAGAAGGCTCCTGGAGCTCATTATCTTTTCAGAAAGTAAGAAAGAGTGTGTCTGGCTTCTTAACTTCTCCAAACTCCCTGAGCAAGAGTCCAGGGCCTCACGAGAGACACATTCTGTCTGGGACAAATCAGACGGCAAACATTGTGTCCTGGCCCACGTGGCGAGGGGGAGGGGGTCACACATGCCTGCGATGGTGCACATCCCTTGAGTGTATCTTACCTTAAAGATCCGCAATGATGATTTTATTGTTGCAATACCTGAAATATCAGGGATATCAACATCCAAAAGACTGAGATGGGCCCAATTCTGAGCTACAATTTAAATTAAGCACTAATGAAACAGCAATTTCATCAAGAAGTGTCACAGTGAGATATAATTCTGTTTGTTGGAAATAAGATAGATTCTTGGACCTCAAAAGGACCTTGAGGGGCCATTCAGGCTTCTTCCGATATTAAAGAATTACATCAATTGACAAAAAAGTTTAAAAGCATAAGATGTGATGAAATGGAAATACTCTGCTGGTATGTTCTCTGAAATGTTTTGGAGAACATATTTGAGAGCTCAAATTTGTACATACATTATGATTCACACATTCCATTTCTGACAGATAGATCCTAGGAAAGAATCTCACATAAATGCCCAAAGAGACATGCAGAAAGATATTTATCTCGGATTGGTTTTAACAGCCAAATATCAGGAACAATCTAATTCATCAATAAACAGACAAATAAATTATGATATAAAACTAGACAGCAGTTAAATAAACTAAGCTGTATAAATCAACACAAACAAGTGTTGGAAAGGATGCCAAGTGAAAAAAGAAAGTTGCTGAAGGATGTGTGTACGTAGGTGAGAGTTAAGATTCTATACAGGTACATGCACACCCAGTGAAAGACTGAGAGTAACCAGCGAAGGGTAGATGCTAATTTCACAAGCATGGTATCTTTGAGGAGGGGAGCCAAATCAAGGAAAAGGAAAAAAAGGTTTCAAATGCACCTATAAAAACTTACAATTTAAAAAATATTAAAAAAATAAAGCAAATCCCACAAGTATTGCCATGATACAGGCACACAGGTTTTTTGTTTATTGTTGGTTGGTTTGTTTTAGTTACCTGAACTTTCATACATGTGTACTCTCTTCAAGCCCTCCCAGTGCGGCTGGCAGGTCAGCTGGCCTTTTCCTCACGTTACCTTGTCATATAGAATCCTTTCTGACCATTAACATCTTTCACCTTCCAATCCAGTAGTAGACAGGATTTCAGGCAAAAATGTCTTTCCAACAAGTTCTTTCTGCCCTCAAGTCCACTTGTTCAGACAAATAAAAGTTATTTCCAAGTTAAATTAAATCATCAATATCCAGGCATAATCTCTCCTCTGCCAATAGATCTCATTCCTCTGAGGCATTCCCTCTCTCCCACGGATGTCCAGATACCTCCTCATCTAATTTTTTAGTGAACTCGCTCAGGTGCTGTTTGTCCCTCCATCTCCACCATTCATAACTCTGCTATGTGTTTCCATCTCTTGGTTACTGCCTACACTTAAGGAAAGAAATCCCTCTCAGTAGAGACACTAGAGTTGCCAAGATAGTTCTGTGGGATTGCCTACTCTCTCCCTCTCCTGGGTGCTTTCTTAAGGTTAAAATGAAAACCTGAAGAATATATTACAGCATGAAATCCCAATTTATTGCCCTAGCTTACCCCATCTGTGCACTCCCACCTCCTCTGTAGTCGGCCAAACTCCAGCCAATGTACCTCTAATTCAAAACATCAGACCAAGGTTAGCTAGACAGAAAAACCAGCATTCAAACAAGTATCCATCTTCCAAGGATATTAAGTGGGAAATAAAGAAAATAGATACATTGCTACCAGGCTACTGAAGAGAAAGAAATGAAAAAAATGTAGTGCTTGAGATGTTACTAAGTCTCTTTCCTCTTCTATTTTCTAGCTCCTCCAAGAAGAATGAATGAAAATGTTGCAAAATGTGGGTGGGGGGAATCTGAGGTATAATGAATAACCTTAGAGATAAAATCATAGGTCTGTCAAAAGGTGGCAAAGTCAAAATTTTTAGGAATTAGGAGAAAGCACTCAATTTCTGTTATATGCCTCCATAATTTATAAGCATGCTCATCCATGATAAATTATTATTATTGTGGAGCAGATGGATGAATCTCAATCATTATACTATAATGGAAGATTAAACATTTTCTTAACTTCTATTCATCAAATTTAGTCTTTATACTTACAACAAAGGACAGTGTATCAATGTATCATTAGGGCTTTTTTTTAAATATAACTTTAGCGTGAAGCATAAGACATGATTAATGTAATGACAGAAGTAAATACTAAAAAACACACATTAGTCTAGATTCCAATACTCTCTTTAGTCTTCTTATTTTTGTGGCTTCTCAGTCCTCTATGAATTTTGTCAAAAAGAAACAACCATCAAAATCACTTGATTTTTTTTTTTTTTTTGCTGGATATTCCTTTTCAGCTACATCTTTGTAAGATGTTACCTATACCCTAAACCTATGTGTGTGTGTTTTAGGGGGAGAGAAGAGGAGATATCTGTTCAGCCCCTAATGAGGAGATAAGTCTCTCACCTGGTTGAGTTTTGTGTCACTAACAGATTGTAAGATTGGGAAGGAACAGAGAGAAACCTCCTGATCCGCAGCCCCTCTTGCCTATTGCTCCCCAATAGGGGAGGCTGACCTGAACAATTCCAGATCCCAAAAGCATAAGTTTTACAACACTGAGGAAGACAGTTTCACAATCTCCCTCAAGAATATATGTCAACACTTTTTGTCATTACCAACCATTCATTTGTAGCAATAGGCTGAAAGAACTGAGAGCCACGAACACTGCACAGTGGACCAAAGAGTGCTGCCCTTACAGTCTTAAGACCCAAGGTCAAGTCCCCGATCTTCCACTTTATGGACCAGATGACCTTGCACATGCTGCTCAGTCTCTTTACTTTTACTTATAACATTTATTGCCTTCTCTGACCAGAGGCACATTAAGCATTTTGCACATAACATCTCTGTTTATGCATTAGAATCTGCCCCATTCCATAGATTTTATTATCCCCCCTCATACCCATTGTTATTAATGTGGTTAATTTATAAAGAATTGGGATGCAATGAAATAGGAAGACTTCAAGAAAAAAGTTCCAGACTAGCTAACAGGCTTCATACAGAGTTCAATAAAATATCAAGGGTTAACTGTTGGAAAGCACGATAGAGAGCATCAGCTGTCAACGACCATGCATCAGCACTCCACTCAGTAGTTACGGTGAGCCCCAGCTGAAATACATGCTACGATTTTTAATGTGGAAGGAAATTTCCATACATGATATTCCTGTCACCCCAACAAAATTTTAGGAAAAAATTTCAATTACTAAAGCAGGTGCTGGGTTTGGGGAAGAAAAACAATGTTCCAAAGATGAAGGACAGAGTAGAACACCAGCAAGTCCAAATAATGACTCTATGATTCCTTCAACTTCCAGAGAGAAACTTGTCCCACACAACAAGAAATATTTCAGCATTTCAGGAGGTGATATAAGAAACTAGTGGGATGTTTTTTAAATACCTGTAATACTAGAATAATTACTCCTACCTCGAACACCCAGATAACCCTGACATACATGAATGATTTTTTAAAAGATTTTATTTATTTTTAGAGAGAGGGGAAGGGAGGGAGAAAGAGAGGGCGAGAAACATCAGTGTGAGGGAGAAACGTTGATCAGTTGCCTTTCGTATGCACCCCGACCAGAGACCAAACCTGCAACCCAGGCGTGTGCCCTGACTGGGAATAGAGCCACTGACATTTCACTTTGCAGGACAGTGCCCAACCAACTGAGCCACACTGGTCAGGAAACATAATCATTTTTTGATAATGACCCAGAAATCGAGTCAGCTCTCAGGGAGCCCTGAGTTATCATTTCCCACATTAATTATCACTGAACAGAACCGTAACTCGGAAACCATATAAAGAAAGGCGGAACCCTAGCACTGGATCGCGTCTTCCCCATGTGTCTCTGTCTCGTTAGCATGCAGCACACGCTCCAGCATGTGTGCACTCACAGTTTGGATGCCAGATGAAGAATTCATGGCATCTAATCTAAATCCTTATTTAAATCCCACTGACTTTTATTTTTACACTTAGAAGAGATGAAAGATAAGATGCTGTAGTGAACTGCGGCAGGTTTCAACATTACAGGGGAGAAAGTGAACACGCAGGAAGGTCAGACGGAGGCGGGAAACACGCACACTTCGGTGAGGGGGCCAGCACGCACATCTGCTGTTAAAGAAATGTGGAAATGGTTACGTCGGAGAAGCTGGTTGTAAAACAGTTTGTGCAGTGTGATCTCAGTCCGTAAAAATGCAGACATATACGTATGTACGTACAGATAGATGTTGACTTAAAAGTACATGGACTAAGGTATAAACAGGTAATCCCTGTGTAGTGAGAACATGATGTTTCCACATTTTTATTTTTATCTATATTTTCTAATTTTCTTCCATGTAGAAACACTGATTTAGTAATAATTAAAGATTATGTTAAAGTGATTATTTCTTTAAAATGGATTACTTTCTCTACACATTTCATAGTTCTGTTTCACTGCTCTGTCTTCTGTCTTTTCATCATAATCTCAACCACAGGGTAAATTAAAGGTGACATGTTCCCTTCAGTTTGGGCCATTGGAATGGGCTCACTATTGACCCCACGGACTTTTCTGGGGGCTCTGATTGCTCTGTCTCCTCCTGCCCCACCAACACACACACACACACACACACACACACACACACACACACACAGAGCCCTGTGCTTTTCACTCAGCCTTGTGATTGATTCTAAGTTTCACTATGTATTAACGCCGTGGCCCAGACAAATGAATTAACCTCTTTCAGTCTCAGATTCTTCGACTGTTAAGTGTGACTGAAAATACTTAAACCTCAAGGTATGTTGAGTGAATTCAGAGAGAAAATAAATGGTAGAGCCCCCCAATACAATATTGCTTGTGTAATTCCATTTTTAGCAGACACTTTTCTGCTACATTATTTAAGCACTTATGGGGCAATTACGTGGGGAAATTACTGCCCATGGCTGCTGACAGGTTGAATGCTGAGTCTCCAGGACTATCGGAGCTGAAGCCTAAATATGATTTCTCACCTACAAAAACCACTGAAGCAGTTAAAGGAAATGGCAGTTATCTACTTTCTTATTGTCAGGAAGGAGGAAATTGTTTCCTGATAATCTGACAAAAATGGAGATGGGCAAGAAGATGGGAATATGCTATTATCTTAGTCGAAACTGGAAGAAAACACATAAAGTCCTGGTATCACCCTGTCAATACCGTAGTCTATTTAAAATGTCAGGGGGGGAGGGCTGGGGGCTCAACCTAATCTGATGTCAGGAGTCTACTGCTGCCATAAACCAACCCCACCCTCCTCTCTTCACCTCCAAGAGTGTCTACCAACATCTATGATAACTTGCCAAAAATATGGTTTGCACAGAGTGAGAGGGAAGTTAATTTCATGAATAGTGAAATTTCATGCCAAATGAAAGACTTTGGAAAAGAGATAATTCTAAAGGGATTTTTTCTTAGTGAAATAGTCTAGCATGCGCAATGTAAATCATACCTTCTGTTTCTCCTGTGAAACCTTCCGTAAAATCTTCATTGTTCACAAATGCTTTAGTGCAAATAGATTCCTTATGATGAATTTAAGGGGATGCTGATCCTGCTTCAAATTATCATGTGGCAATTACAGAGACTGCCCTTAGGGCCAGCCAGCACATGGGCCACTTTACTTTGGGTGAATTTAAGGTCCTATTTAGTGTCTCAGTCAAAGAAGCCTTGGCAAAGTCACACCATTAGCGATGCAGTGCAGACACTTTGTTGCCTGACTTCACCACTGATTTAGACAGGCAAGGCGGTGCGTACTCTGATGCTCCATGGAAACTCTCAAACTTACCAGTTCTCACTGCTGCCCAGCCAGTCTCACACGCCCCCAGACCACACTCCTGAGCCCACGACGTCCTGACCCATCCTTCCCTCCAGAACATGTTGTTTCCGAGGGGCCCTGTGAGCACTGCATTAAACAATACTGTGTAGTCATTTGGAAATAAATTCTTCATCACCTTTTTCTTTTAAATGTCAGTGCCCATTTAAAGCACTGTTGCAGTATCACTGCAACCCAAACAGTGCTTCTTGGGTTACTCCCATCTCTACTCAAGTCAATTCCAAGAGTTCAAATCACTCTTCAGAATGGAATCAAGTCCCATAAATGGACTGACCTAGTATAAAGGGTCAGGAATAGGTGCTACAAAGAGAAACTGTTCTAAATCTTTCAATCAGTAAGAGATTTAATACAGGGAATTGGGTTGTTTCAAACAATGGAAAGTTTCAAAGGGTAAAAGTCAAGGGGCCTCCTAGACTGAGTTACAAGATTCTGACACTGTCAATTGATGCAACGCTGTTTCTGCCATGGCTGCTGCTATTGCTACCAATTCCTCACTCCCGGGAAGATGCATCCCCACAGTGGAGCGTGGAGTCTCATGACTGGCAGCACTTGCATCTGGCAGAGCGGGTTTCCTCCACTGTAGGGAGATGGTTGCCACCTGCCTTCCAATGGCATGTAAGTGTATTTAAAAGCAGAACATAATTCACATGCAGAACCCTAGCTGCAGTACAGTCTAAGAAACAGAGCTGTTAGATTTTCAATGCCTTCGAATGGAGGAGGATCACTAGTGTAGACATGGCTTTCAGTAAGGTTCAATGCAACAAATAAAAATAGTTCTGTTGCTCAATTCATAAGAAATTTAATATAGGGATTTGGGTTCTTTCAAATAATGGAATATAAAGATATTCCATTCCCCAAATATAAAATGCTAATAATTGTTAAAGCTTGATTATAGATACATGGAAACTTGTTATTCTAGTCTGTACTTCATGTATGTTTGGAAGTTGCTTTTCACTTTTTTAAGTGTCTGTACTCTTTTTTCTCTGTTTGCCGCAACCCAAATCTACTCTCTCCTTCTCTACCCTGTTCTCGGCTTGGGAAGCTGGCTTCTCTGACTGCATCAGTTGGGTTCCCTGCCTAGTTGCCTTCTGGTTGTGTGGTCGGCAGTGAGAAGGGCATGAGCAGAGCAAGGACGACAGGCCAGGTACAGAAGGCCACCTGGGCAAAACGCACCAGGTGCCTAGCAATGGGCAAAACTGGGAAAGCAGGACCTTGCCCCAGGGTGACCTTCCCTCCCTAGCACATCACTGGCAATTCGGTTTGTACCCTCCCCTGACTTTTCCTCCCATGGCATGTGGCTAGTCCTGTGGTAGACCCCCTTAGAGAATAGCCCTGAAGCTCTAAGACCCCAGGACAATGAGATGCTGACCGGCATCAAATACATTTAGGCCTCAGCTGTGTTTCAGCTCCAGGCATGGAGGAGCAACAGAACCAGACAAGCAAGGTCACGGGTGACACTAAGAAAGGCTGCACTGACTAATGACCCCTCCCCCCTGCAACACCCAATCGGTAGAGACCATGCCCCAGAAAGGACACACCTGGAAAGGTGATGAATATCCTATTCAGATCCTCCCCCTGAGACCTCCAAATAAATAACCTCAAGACAGAGGACCCAGTGCGGCTTTCTCTCAGTGCCCTTCTCCACTCTCTTCCCCCAGATGGGTTCTTCTCTCTCTCTCTCCTAAGCTCCAGTAGCCCTTCGTTTGCCTCTGTCATTTGTTTCCTGAGCCCTTCTACAGCTCACTTCTTCAACGTCTGTAACTTCCTAATAAACTTTCTCTTATAATTTGAGTCTTGGCCCTCAACTCTTTCTTAGCCAGAGCTCAGATACCAAGGTGGCTGAACCAAGGTCCGGTCTGACTCCTCTGGTGTAATCCCTGATGCTGTTCTGCCACCAACAGTTGGATTTGACTAATTCAAGGTTCCTGCAGGAGGTCAGAGTGTGTAAAAAGGGGGAGCCTGCGTATTTCTTCTCTCCCTCCCTCCTGAGTCACTCTAGTCGACAGTGCTGTGATCCCTACATTATTATAGCCCCTGCTGAAGGGTCCCTCTTTTGCAGCTCTGACCTTCAATGGACTCTTGTAACACTGTATCCTTCCTGTGATAATGGGTAATGATGGCTTCCTGCTGCTGCTGGTGTCTGGGAGCCTCAACATACTTTGTTGCTTCCCTTATATCCCAAGGAATGTAAGTAGTCCTTTTTATTAAAACCTTTTGAACAATCTAACCAGAGCTCTATCTTCCACTGGGCCCTCCTGCTATCCCTTGAGATCCTCCTCTCTTCTCAGATGCAGCTCCCTACTCCCACCAACCTTGGCAGCCCCTAAGCCACCTGCATCCTCCTGCTCTTCACTCTTCCCTCCCCTGCCTAGTCCCACACTACCAAGACTTTGTGCCTTCTGTTCAGGTCTTACATTGTGCCAAATAATTTATAAATGAATTGGTAGCTTATATTTTTATCCAAGAGAAGCTTTCTCAGTTTTAAGAGAGGGCACGTGGTATAATCATGCAGAGATATCAATACTATTACAAATATTACAGGGAAAATTAGGAAGTTTATTTGGAGAAGATCGGTCTATAAAGCCTAGAACCTATAAACAGGAAGGCCTGTTTATCTCGAGTCCTGTCCCACATAGTGATGAAATTTGATTCAAGGTTAGAAAAACAGGGAACAAGCTCCTTGAGGACTGAGATTTTTATCTTCTTCTCAGTTCTTTCCCCAGTACATGGCCACAGCATCTAGCACATTGTAAGAATTCCATACATGTTAAAGTGAATGAATGAGTAAGCAAGGCAGAAGGCTGCTTGAGCTTTTGTCTCTCAGCCTGCTCATCACCCCCACCCTTGTGATATTAGGGGCACCGTGTTTTCATAATCAGCCAACACAAAACCCACAGGTTTGGTCCTTAGAATTTTCACTGTGATCTTGGATGAATCCCTTCTCCTCTGGGTCTTAGCACCCTCATTGGAAGAGAGGCCAGGGTCAGAGACTGTCAACATGGACGATTAAATCAATATTAAAAATTTTTTCGCTGTATTTTTAATTTGATGAGTGTTCTTGCTTTGTTTGGTTTCATCTGGTTGATTGCTTTGGTAAACTGTGTTTGCTTTTGTCATGAATATTGCATTTTGAGATAGCATATGTTTCTAAGATATTCCTTACTTGCGTCAACATTAATCACTTTGTAGAGATTGCCTGAGGCACCCTGCCCATGCACAAGTTTATCTTTCAGAAAAGCTCACTAAAAATGTGAGTAAGAGTAGACAAAGGGAAGGAAAGCCATTTATTAAAAATGAGGGATGAAGGGCCTCACTGACAAACACTCTAACTAGCATCATGGACCAGAAATAGCAATTATCAAAAACTGAGAGGCAAAGTACATTCAATAATGTTGACATAATAAACATCCAAAACTGTAAGGATTTTTATGAGTTTATTTGAGCCAAACTGATGACAATTGCTTGGAAGCAAAATCTCAACGGATTGAGCAAATGCTTCAGAAAATGGCAGTTTTACCACTCATTTTATACATCAGAATCAAAGGGGAAGACTTAAGGGGGTCACATGAAATTCACAGGTGGTAGATTAGGGAGGCAGGAGAAAGCAAACAAGGAGGCGTGGAATCTCTGGGATTAGATGAAAAGTAAAAGGAAGAGACAAATAGTTCTTCCACATAGGTGGGTATAGGATAGTTAACAGTTAATGAGGGGCCCTGTGGTCTGTGCCCTGGTGGGTGACTGTGCCCTGAGGGGCCTGGAAAAAGGAAATCACCCTGACATTCCAAAGGTGAGTTATGTTGATGAAAAAAGACAAGAGACAGGCTCAGTAAAGGTAAAGATGGACTTTGTCAAGAAAGATACTGGCCTAGGACGTGACTACTTGCCATGGCTCACTTTTAGTTAGAAAGTTTCTATTTCACACCATCCAATGTGGTTACTTTAGGTCTCTGAGTCGGTCAGGCCCACTCTGCAGGCCTCCCCTGAGCTTGCTGGGTCTACTATGTGGCCACCTCTCGGTCCACAATAACCATAAACATACAGCTTATACAGAGAAAAAGTCTAAAACCTGAGTTTTTCAGAGTAAATTGAAGTTTCTGAAAAGACAAACTAAATTTGGGAAACTTAAAATGTAGATTAGAATATCACTCTTCTACCATCAATTTTATCATAAGTAATAAAAATCCTTCAGTATCTTTAACTAAAGGTAAATAATCATTTTTGAATAATGGAAATATTGACATGTAAACAAATGCTATTAAATATTGGGTTAAGAAAGTCCTAGCTCAAAAGATACAGGCATAGTAAAACTAAAGGAATAAGGGCCATATCGTCATAATTACTTTCCTTCTAAGCCAAAAATAATTTGGCTCCAAGTTGGTCTAATGCACTACATTTGGATAGTTGTGGTTTCCTCTAAACTTTTCAAATAGTGCCCATTAAGTTGGGCAACAAATATAAATATAACCCCAGCCAAATATAGTTCTTATCTTCCTAGTTTAGGGATTTACCTCAGAAGTTATTGCTAAGTTGTAGTAAAATTAAGAACAGGAATGTAAGTCCAAGGAGAAAATATTTTGTTTTAATTTTATCTTTCAATTATAGTTGATATTCATTATTATCTTATATTAGTTTCATGTGTATAGCATAGTTGTTAGACAATTATATAATTTATAAAGCGATCCCCTCAATAATTTAAATACCCACTTGGCATCATGCATAGTTATTACAATATTATTGACTATATTCCCCATGCTGAACTTTATAACCCCATAACTATTTCATAACTATCAATTTCTACTTCTTAATTCCTTCACCTTTTTACCCATCCCCTAACACCCCCTCCCCTCTGGCAACCATTAGTGTATTCTCTGCATCTATGAGTCAGTTTCTGTTTTGCTCATTTATTTTGTTCTTTAGATTCCACATATAAGTGAAATCATATGGTCTTTGTGGTTCTCTGTCTGACTTATTTCACTTAGCATAATGCCCTCTAGGTCTAGCCATGTTGTCACAAATGGTCAAATTTCCTTTTTTTTTATGGCCAAGTAATATTGCATTGCATAAATATACCATAACTTCTTTATCCACTCATCTACTGATGGGCACTTGGGTTGCTTCCATATCATGGCTACTGAAAATAACACTGTAATTGTAACCAAGCAAACCAGGGCTCAGCCACGTGGTACCTTGACATGTGACCCAACAATTAGTGTTGAAGGAAACAGGTTTTTGTTAACAGGGTTTCAGCCTCAGGTTGGGGAGCACTCCTGCTCAGAGCCCTCCTCTCCCATGGGAACCATCACTTCCCTTGCTCCCCAAAAGGCTATAAGCCAAAACCATGCCCAGAAGTTCCCCATCTCCTTATCTGTTCTTAAGCCAGCTGTGCAAGCAGATCTCCATCCCCTCTGGATGGTGCCCTTGTCAGTTTCAGAGCTGCTGTCCTCTCGCAGCATCTCTCTCCTTCAGGATCTGAGGTTCGTTTTTCTCAGCCTCCAAGTAGTGATTCAGGAAAACATGCCATGTTACGCTGGATTATGGTAGAGTCCAAAGAGGCACATGACCCAAGAGAGTGGCTTCTCTGTACATCCTTCAGAGAAGCAGAAGTAGCTCAGTGTTCCCAGGCACAGTTCAGCTCCAAGCATCTCCTGCAAATCTGTGCTTGGTTAGATAGGTCCCCACACAGTTCCATCAGCTCTGCCATGGTCTTCTCCTTCTCACTCTAGACCGTGTAGCCAACTTGCCTCTACACCCTTTCAGACCACGAGGCTTCTTCTTCTTTCTTTCTCAGCAAGCCCTTATTTTAAATGCTTGGCCCGGAACTTCCCATGTGACCCCAAATCCAGCCCCTCCTATGGGGTACCATTTTTGCCCATTCCCCTGTATCCTTTACCTTATCCCAGCTGCCATCTTTAGTCAGGGCAATAGTTCCCAGCTACTTCTGGGGTGGATATCTGCCTCCTGCTTCTCCCGCAGGCTTTATATAAACTACCCACTCCCCCCTATGTCATGAGTAGCTGAATGCTCTCAGAGTCACATACACCTTTTACCCTGGGTGGCAGCCCTTTCTGATCAAGAAAGTTATGGCTATTAACTTGCTATTGTTATGCAAAGTATCTTAAATGCCATATCATTCACTTCCCTCTTCTCCCAACCAAGGGTTGTGGGGGATTTTCTCCTATTTTCACAGGACCCTCACTCTGCATCCCATTACACAATAACCATATGGATACATGTATCTTTTTGAATCAGTGTTTTGCATTTCTTTGGATATATACCCAAAAGTGAAATTGCTGGGTCATAAGGCAGTTCCATTTCTAATTTTTTAAGGAAACTCCATACTGTTTTCATCAGTGGCTACACCAACTTGCATTTCTACCAATAGTGCACAAGGGTTCTCTGAGGAAATATTCTTTTAGTAAGAGGTATGAGAATTCCTTTTGAGATGTGGGGAGGGAAAATCCCTTGGGAAAATTCTTACATTGTGTAGGAGGTAGAGACAGTAATGCTCACTAACTATTCTTTGGTTTCCCTCTGTTTCCTAGTCCCTTAAAGTTAGTGGAGCCATGAGCACATCTTCTGGCCAGTTGGCCATGAGAAGTGATGCCTTGTGTTGTTTTGAAGTAGAAGCACACAGGACTACTTGATGTGTTAAAACATGGGGCCTCTGTCAGATTAGGTCCCTGAATGGCTCTATGGAGCAGAGCTCCTATAATGACCCATATCGGACAGCTACTCAGAGTAGAAAATAAACTTTTGTTTAGGTAGCCTCTAAAATCTTAGAGTTAATTTATTGTGGGAGCTTTGTCTTGCCTATCCTGACTAACACAGATTAGAAGGCCAGATCTTGAAAAGCCTAGGTGTTCACAGAACTCATCTGCATGAAGAATTTGGTCCTTGTTGTAAGAAAAGGAAAGGATCATAGGAAATAATATAGACAGGAAACAAAGGGAAGTCGTGAGTTGTACAATGGAGTCCCCACCCTAGAACTTCCAAATCCTAAATTAACACTACCAGAATCCACAAAATACTTGTTATGACTGGATTATCAGTAAAACAACTAATCTTTGCACCAGCATGATGCAGGAATGGAACAGAGGCAATGCAGTTGTGCTCAACAGCAGGGTCACAATAGTACTGTGAAATCGTAGAAATCTTGAACAGGCTTATAAAATTGTCAACTCATGAAATAGGGGAGATGAGGCTCTTCTATGTTGAATTCAAGGGTCAAAGAAGCCTAAACTTTCTTGTTTTGTTTGGGCTATTGAACCACTTCTTGTAGTCAGAGAAAAAAGGTTTTTTACATGAAAAAAAGTTACTTTCACTTGATTCAATAAAATTGAGGCAGTCTAATTAATTATAAGATTATAGAATCTTAGGATCTCAGGGTTAAAAAGAACAACATTAAAGGTCATCCACTCTAATTATTCCTATTCCCTCTTTCTAGGATAATCCCACCAGGTTGCTTCTGATCTCCACTTGGCCGTCTCCTGTGTCAGAATTCACTGTCTCCCAAGGCAGTCCATTCTATCTCTGCGGGGCTCTCACTGTCTCTGAGTTCTCCCTGACACTGAGCTGAAGTCTTTCTCCCTGTAACTTTTACTCAGTAGCCCAAATTCTGCTTCTTTCAACGTACAAAACAAGTATAATGCCTCTTCCACAAAACAGACCTTCAAATACCTGAAGGCAGCAACAATCATGTCTTCCTCTCTCTGGAAATTATTTTTGGAAAAACGTTATCCATATACCCTTCTCAAGCCTGGGTAAGGTCTATCTCTTTCCTTCTACTAATTACTCTGCCCATCAGAAATGGGTTAGATGGCAGGAAGGGGGAATAAAAGGGAATACAGATCATGTCAATATCAACCTAAGACCTAATTAGGCAAGATTTCTTGTCTGATCATTATCTCCTCATGAATCTCACCTCCAGGGACCCATTAAATGGATGAGAACCAGAGTTGATTTTTGAGTAAATCAAGTAAGGACTGCCCTCACGGTATAATTTGAGACTATGCCAAAGCCTCTGCCTCAAAATCCCAAACCCAACACAAAGGATTCATCCATTATTTCTTCTTTGTATTACTTGGTTTCCCTGACGCGCCACCACAGTAACAATTATGAAACATTTCTCTGGCTGCAGCTCATTTACTAAGATAAGACCACCCATTCTCATTTGCTAACAACACTCCAAAATTTATATGTCTGACACTATTTTTGGATAGTGTTGAAATAAGGAAACTTCTCTTCTGTACCTTTCTGACGTTGCTTGTAACATGAGCCCTCATATTAGACTCACACATCTTACTGAGTTTTCAAATAACTCTTTCTGATTTTATTTTCAGTCCTTCACTCCTACCACTCAGATGGGGCTGGAGAAACCCAAGAAACAGACTTATTGCTGACCCCCTCCAATATCTAGGCATGTCTTTGTCCAAATTTGGGCTTCTCCTTCTCATGAAATAAACCCTTAAAGATTAGCCCACCAGATCCTGTAGAGAAGTTCACAGCAGTCTAAATTGCAAGCTTAGGTTCAAGCTGAGAGTCAGGACTGCATATTTCTGGTTTTGTTTTTTTTTTTAAGATTTTGCCCTACTTTTATTTTATTAATGTATTTTTATTGATTATGCTATTACAGTTGTCCCAATTTGTCCCTCTTTCCCCCCCTCCACTGGGTAACCCCTTCCTTCCAGCATTCCCCCTCCCTTTAGTTTATGTCCATTAGTCGTACATATAAGTTCTTTAGCTTTTCCATTTCCTATACTATTCTTAACATCCCCATCTTTTGTACCTACCAGTTATGCTTCTTAATCCCTGAACCTTTTCCTCCAGTCTTCCCCTTCCCCCTCCCAGACGATAACCCTCCAAATGTTCTCCATATCTATGATTCTATTCCTGTTCTGGTTGTTAGCTTTGTTTGCTTAGGTTTTTTGTTTTTTGTTTTTTTTTTTTTAGATTTAGTTGTTGATAGTTGTGAATTTGTTGCCATTTTAATGTTCATAGTTTTGAACTTTTTCTTGGATAAGTCCCTTTAACATTTCAAATAATAATTGCTTGGTGATGATGAACTCCTTTAGCTTTGCCTTGTCTGGGAAGCACTTTATTAGCCCTTCCATTCTAAATGATAGCTTTGTTGGATAGAGTAATCTAGGTTGTAGGTCCTTGCTTTTCATCACTTTCGAATACTTCTTGCTAGTCCCTTCTTGCTGCAAAGTTTCTTTTGAGAAATCTGCTGTCTTATGGGAACTCCTTTGTAGGTAACTATCTGCTTTTCTCTTGCTGCTTTTAAGATTCTTTAACTTCTGGCACTTTAATTATGATGTGGCCCTCTTTGGGTTCAACTTGTTTGTAATTCTGTGCTTCTTGGACTTATATATCTATTTCCTTCACCAAATTAGGGAAGTTTTCTTTCATTATTTTTTCAAATAAGTTTTCAATTTCTTGCTCTTCCACTTCCGGCACCCCTCTGATTTGGATGTTGGTACATGTGGATATGTCCTAGAGGGTCCTTATACAATCCACGTTTTTTGAAATCTTTTTTCCTTCTTGCTGTTCAGGTTTAATGTTTATTTCCTCCTTATGTTTCAAATCATTGATTTGAATCCCAGCTTCATCCCCTCTGCTGATGATTCCCTGGAGATTTTTCTTTATTTCACTTAGTGCAGCCTTCATTTCTTCCTTTTTGTTGTTGCCATACTCAGTGAGTTCTTTGAACATCCTGATTACCAGTGTTTTGAACTCTGCATCTGATAGGTTGGCTGTCTCCATTTCCTTTAGTTATTGTTCTTGGGTTTTGTTCTGTTCTTTCATTTGGGCCATATTTCTTTGTCTCTTCAATTTGGCAGCCTCCATGTGTTAGCTTCTGTGTATTAGGTAGAGCTGCTTTGACTCCCTGTCTTAGTAGCCTGGCCTATTGTAGAAAAGGCACCTGTAAATTGTGTGGGGCAAAGCCTTAGGTAATCACCAGGGCAGGGTGACCCACTTTACAGCTTTGTGGTTCTGTGTGGTGTGAGGGCTTGGAGAGGGACATTGCCACTGCCTGGCTTCTTGGTCTTTGCCCTGTTTCCAGTCACTTTACCCACTTCCCGTATGTGACTGGCACCCTTCCAGGTCTTGCTCTGATTCCCAGAGTAGGTGGGAATCCTATTGTGTGTGTGCTAAGTCTGCAAGGACACTTTAAATGGAGTCACCTACAAATCCATCAGTTTTTTCCAGCACCCAACCCCCACTGGTTTTTACAGCCAGAAATTATAGGGATTTATCTTCCTGATGCTGAAACCCTGGGCTCTGCACTCTGGCCTGGGGCTGGAATCACTGGATCCCAAGGTACTCCTCCTGATTTTTATCCACAATACATGAATGTGGGGCCACGCATTCCACCACCACCACTGCTTCTCCATATCACATCTCCTTGATTCTCTGCCCATCTCCACAAATCTGCCCCTCCTACCTGTCTGGATGAATGTGGCTTCTTTAAATCCTTGGTTGTCAAAGTTCCATACAGCTTGATTTTCTGACAGTTTTACATGTTATTTGTTTGGAGATCTAGCTGTAACTCTTTCTGTGGTTATTCAAAGAGGTGAGGTGTGTCTACCTATGCCTCCATCATGACTGGAAGTCTATTTCTGGTTCTTAAAGATTTTTGTTTGACGGTAAAATGTATGAATCATACTAAGGTAAAAGGTTTCACAATAAGTATATTTTGGTGGCAAAATACTTGTCCTACATAGCCCAAGGGTAAATGCCAATACATATTCAAAATGGGGTGGGAAATTGAGCATCCCTAATGTAAAGCTTCTATTTTTTTATCCTGGCTCTTACCAGCTGAGTGACCTTGGGCAAGTTATTTAATCTCATTTTCTTTTTAGATACAGTCGACATACAATATTATATTAGTTTTAAGTGTACAACATTGTAATTAGACATTTACATATCTCACAAAGTGATCACCATCATAAATCTAGTACTTATTTATCATCACATGTAGTTATTATATTATTGACTGTTCCATATGCCGTAGATTACATCCAGTAACTTATTCTACATCTGGGAGTTTGTACTTCTTAGTCCTCTTCACCTTTTTCACCCATCCCCCATGTCCCTCCCCTCTGGAAACCATCAGTTTGTTCACTATATATATGGCTTTTTTTTTGTTTTGTTTCATTTGCTCATTTGGTTTTTTTTTTTAGATGTTACATGCAAGTGAAATTAAACAGTATTTAAGTCTTCCTCTGTTCAACTTATTTCACTTAGCATAATACCTTCTATGTCCCTCCATGTTGTCACAAGTGGTAAGATTTTATTCTTTTTTTATTGCTGAATAATATTTCATTGTATAAATGTACCACATCTTCTTTATCCATTCATCTATTGATGGGTACCTAGGTTGTTTCTGTATCTTAGCTATTGTAAACAATGCTACAGTGAACATAAAAGTGCATATATCTTTTTAAAGTAGTGTTTTTAAGTTCTTCAGAAAAATACCCAGAAGTGATATTGCTGGGTTATATACTAGCCATATTTTTAATTTTTTGAGCAATCTCCGTACTGTTTTCCATAGTGGCTGCACCAGCTTACAATCTCATCAACAGTACATAACAGTTCCTTTTTCTCCACATCTTCGCCAACACTTATTCTCTGTTGTCTTTTTGATAATAGCCATTCTGACAGGTGTGAGATTATATCTCATTATAGTTTTGATTTAGATTTCCCTGATGATTAATAATGTTGATCATTTTTTCATGTGTCTGTTGGCCACCTGTATGTCTTCTTTGGAGAAATGTCTGTTCAGATCATCTGTTCATTTTTTTAATAGGATTGTTTGATTGTTTTTGATGTTCAGTTATATGAGGTCTTTCTATATTTTGGACATTAACCCCTTATCAGATATATCATTTGCAAATATTTTCCCCCATTTAGTGGGTTGCCTTTTCATCTTGTTGATTGTTTCCTTCACTGTGTAAAAGCTTTTTAGTTTGATGTAGTCTCACGTGTCTATTTTTGTTTTTGTTGCTTTTGCCTGAGGAGACAGATCCAAAAAAATATTGCTAAGATCAGTATCAAAGAGTTTACTGCCTGTGATTCCTTCTAGCAGTTTTAAAGGTTTCAAGTCTTATATTTAAGTCTTTGATCCATTTTGATGTAATAAAGTGGTCTAGCTTCATGTTTTGCATGTATCAGTCGAGTTTTCCCAGCATCATGTGCTGAAGAGACTATCTTTACCCCATAGTATGTTCTTGCCTCCTTTGTCATAGATTAATTGATGATTTAGGTGTGGGTTTATTTCTGTGCTCTCTATTCTGTCACATTGATCTATGTGTTTGTTTTTGCACCAGTACCACAGTATTTCAATTACTATTGCTTTGTACTGTAGTCTGATAGCAGGTAGCATGACACTTCCAACTTTATTCTTTCTCAAGATTGCTTTGGCTATTTGGGGTCTTTTGTGGTTGCATATAAATTTTAAGATTACTTGTTCTACTTCTGTGAAAAATGATGTTGGTGTCTTGATAGAGACTATTTAATCTCTTTGATCCCTTATTTTTGCATAAAGGAGACAATATCAATCCCAACCCCATCACTCTCAGCCCTCTCACTGTTTTTTTTTTTTAATCCTCACCTGAAGATATTTTTTCATTGCTTTTAGAGAGAGAAGGAAAGAGAGAGAGAGAGAAAGAGATGCAAGAGGGAAACATCAATCAGATGCCTTCTCTTACATGCCCCACAACCTGGGTATGTGCCCTGACCCAGAATCAAACCCACAACTTTTCAGTCTATGAGACGACATGCCAACCAACTGAGCCACACTGGCCAGAGCCCCTCACTTCTGTGTAAGAATTACATGAGGTAATATATGTAACTAGTACAGTGCTTTCAAGATAAATCAGTAAATATTAGCTCATCTCCTTCCCCCACTTGCTTGGCTTTCTTTGTTTTCCTTATCCAAGAAATAGAGAAATGTACAGATTAGTGGGAGAGGCTGGACCTACAGCCTCAGATGCAGCGGAGGGTCTAGCCCACCCCAACCCTGTTACAATGGGGAACAGAGCAGGTGTCCTGCAGGTTGACTGAGAAGGTGAGCAAGTGTAAGGCTTTGTAGGGAGTGGCTGCAACCACAAAGTACAGTCAGTGTTCACAGGAGCTTGGTAGGGGAGGGAGGGTGAGGCATGACTTTTGTTGCATCCAGATGGAAACACTGATAAGACTTTTTTCCCACCCCCCCAAAAACTAACACGTGCATGCCTGTGCATGTAGTATATCTATTTGCCTTTTTATCCAAAGAAATATAGTATCTTTTATAAAAATGAAAGCAAAGTAATAATATCCAACAGTGGAAGAGATGCATTATCCACTCAGCACAGTATCACACAAAACGATGCAACCTTAAATAAGAAACACTTTATGTAAATGTACAGGGTGGGGATATAAAAGTCAGCCCATAATTATCCAATCTGAATAGGAAAGGAAAAAAGTTTGATGCCAGATCTTCCTTATTTGCCATTTTCCTCAGTGTACCTCAAAAAAGCGAACTATTTTAGTAAATAAATAAAGCCAGAAAACACGCCCCTCCCACCCACCCAAGCCTCTTGCTAGGGAACAAACCTCAAGGCATCAACTCAGAGGGGAGGCTGCCACCTACTGGGCCACCACTAACATCCCTCAACACTTACTGTCAGCCTTTTGAGGAGGTGTCTTTAAAATCCTGATTTGTCCTGCAGCTGCTTTGTTAGTGACAGTGACAAAATCACAACTCAAGGTACTACCATACAGAAATTTAAAAGCTGCAACATGAATTAACCATGACAACCTCTTGCAAACTTCACAGCAATATTTTTGCTTTTGGCATTAGAGAGCTTGCATATTCAAAGGAAAAAAGAAACCTTTCTCTCTGAATTTCTGTTGTTGTTTTCTAAGCACAAAGTGCTTTAATAGTTGGTAAGTGCTGCTAATTGCTCCCTGGACAGCTCTAATCTAGCCATTTCCTCCCTGCCTTTTACCCCATAAATCCTTCAGAAGACTAATACATTGGATAAGTAGTGCTTGAAAGTGCCCCTTTGATTCCATTGGTTTACATGTTTACAAATAGTTTCTCCACACCCACCATTTGAAAGAGCCTATTTTTAGAAAATCTTTTATTATTGATGTTCTGGACAAATCCAGGTTTGTCACAGTGTCGCCAAAATCAACCACCAAACCCTCCTTCTTTTTCTTTCCTTCTGTTTTTTAGTACATATTACCTTGCACTCTTAACAAGCAGAATATCTGAAATGCTCTGCTTTCCACTAGTTTTATGTGCTTGGACAAATCTTTGTGCCTTGGATTCTTCATTTATGAAGCAAGAAAAGGGAACCTGCTCTTGAGCTGTGGTAATAATGGCTGTACTTAGTAGGTACATAGTACTGTCATAATGATGCATTTTCTCCTATTCTTCGCCTCCCCTGACCATACTGCCAATGAGGTGAGAATCACCACCGTAAAGAGGATGGATGATTACCAAGGTCAACCACAAAGTTAATAGAGGAGATAGATTTCACACTCAGAACTTTTTTTTAAATCTTAGAGACAGAGAAGAGAAACATTGATCCATTGTTCCACCCATCCATGCATTGATTCATTTGTTGATTCCTGTATGTGCCCTGCCCAGGGCTCAAACCTGCAACCTTGGCATATCTGGACACCACTCTAACCAGCTGAGCTATCTGGCCAGGGCTGATGGAAACTCTTTATACTCTTGCCTGCTATTTCTCTTGTGCACGAGATGGACTCATATGTGAATGCCCTCGGTGAGGATAAGGCTATGTGCAAACTCAAATTCCATAGAGAACAAATACTAGCCTTTGAACAGATAACTTGGAAAAACTGGCTCCCAACAAGTACTTAGTACTCTAAAATATGGAAATATTTGCTTATCAGACCAGGCAAGCAAAATGGATGGATGGATAAGTAGATTAGTAAGAGCCCTTCTTTTTATGACTCTTCCTTAAAGTTGGCAGTTACCTATTCAAAAGAAACATTTGCTGTTTCCTTTTCATTTCAGGCTTTTTCCGCCTGCATGTTTGCAGATTGCTTAATTACTTCATTGGGCTTTAGAACAGGTACATTACAGATACATGATCATCCAAGTTATTACCTGCGTATTTCCCCATTAAGAATAATTATAGCTCTTACCACCACTGCCCACGTACTCATGTCCTGCAGGCCTGGGCACACTGAAGTAATCATCTTTTGAAAATGATCTTGATGGGCAAGTGCTGCATGCACAATCAGCAATAAGCAAGGTGAAGTGGGAAGATTTCCATCTCCTCCATTACTGAGCGGCTCAAAAATCACATTCCCATTCTTTCATCACAGTGCCATTGCAGGACACTGGGGCAGTTTATGTTCTTCTGAAAAGTGAATTAGTGCTAAAAGGGGATACAGGACCCAGGGGATGCATGGTATCTGCCTCTCCTTGGATTACCTTTCTGAGCATGAACACACCACCCATTTCATGGCTCAATTTCATTGCCTACAAAATGGGATTTAAAAGGTGCTTTAAAAACCTCTGATCATCAAATCTGAGATGGGACAGTCTTATAAATAGCAACATCACTTTAAACTGATTAACAGCCCAAGTTCTGAAATACTGGCTCCTCCACTTTATCAACTCTATAAACTTGGGTGTGTATTTAACCTCTTGAAGCCTCAGTTTCCCCATCTGTAAAGAGAAGATAGTCATAGTCCAGGACCCTTAGGGATTCAGTGAGACCCCACTTGTGAAGCACTTCCCCCAATGCCTGGTACAGGAAGAAAGTCCAGTCCCTGTTAACCATTATCATTCCCACTGAGTCTGAGAGTCCGGGGACCATGTGGCAGAGCTCAGGAACCACATCCAAATTAAAAACAATGATTGCCTGCCCGTTAGTAATGCAAAAACATTGTGAAGGGGTCACATGTCATTGTAATCAGTGGATCTTGGATAGGTTTCAAAAGTATTAGATTGTACCCAAGAAAAAGCTGTTTAAATTAACTGTTTAGTAAATAATCTGCAACTGGTTGCTTCAAGAGTTAATCAATTATTCTTAAGTTTAAAAGATGAATCTTTTTGTTTTATTTTTAATACAGATAAAATTTTTTCATTGTTAATTTTTTTAGATTTTAAGTAAGCTGTGAAAAGCCTCAATTAAAATTAACTATTACCACCTAGAAACAAGGGTTAACATTTGTTTTAAATCATTTCACTGTTTGTCACCCATAATCTCTTTTATTATACTCTGCATATACAATAAATAATGCTTATCTGTATAAATTCTTCTCCACCAATACTGCACTTTTCACTTAGCCAGGTACTGTAAACACCTTTCTGTATCATTTAATATTCTTCGTCATCTTCTTAATGGCTAGAAATTTTGTATTCAATTAATGTAATTTATTTAACCAGGTCTCTATTGTTGTTTTTTTAGGTTTATTCTTAAATGGTTTTCATGAATATCCATGTAGCTAAGTCTTTGTGTATGTTTCTAAAAGAGGGCTTGCTATATCAATGAGAAAACACTTTTTGAAAGCAAACAGTTGATTTTTAATTCCCTGTATTTTAACATGATTTGCACCCATAAACACATCCTCGTCTTAACTAGTTTGGTGCCCCCACTGGAATAATGTGTATGCTTCTTCTGGGACAGGCTGTCTTTGCAGCTGGCTCTGCAGGCACTACCCGGCAGCGCCGCAAGCAGCACGTGGCCCAGGGCTCTGCGCACAGTGTCTACCTGGGCCCCAGTAGACTAAACATGTCACATTTATAACCTTGCTCGCTGTGCTTCCCACAAGCTGGGGACAGCCCAAGCTTGAGCGTCCCAGCCAAAATACCCAGCTGAATATGATCATCTAGATGTCTGGGTATCTCGGTTTTCCAGGATACACTTGGTGTCACTGATTTGAGTAGGCTGATGTTCAAAACTGTCTGTGCAGAAAGTTGAACCATTTTTCAGAGGTGATTTGAAAAATAAGCTCGTATGTGGACAGACTATCTCTAGGAGGGTATCCACACAATTGGGGACAGGGTTTGCCTCTGCCTTGGAAAAGTGAAAGTTACAGAAGTGAGAGACTTACTTTTTACTGTCTTCTTTTGTACAGTTTTTTTTTTAATATTTATTTATTTATATATTTATTTACAAGAAAGGAAGGGAGGGAGAAAGAGAGGGAGAGAAGCTTTGATGTGAGGGAGAAACATCAATCGGCTGCCTTTTGCCCGTGCCCAGACCAGGACCAAACCCACAAGCTAGGCATGTGCCCCAGCTGGGAAATGAACCAGCAACCCCTTGGTTTGTGGAATGGTGCCCAACCAACTGAGCCACACCAGCCAGGGCTGTTTGTGCAGTTTTAATTCCTTACCGTGTGCATATATCCAAACGGGAAATTTTTAAACAACAAAATAAACCCAAAAGAAAAGTGTGCGCATGGATATGTTTTCCCTTGTCAACTACTGATTAGTAAACTTAAGCAATAGTCAAGCACTCCAATGATTTCATAAAGAGGCTATAGTTCAGTAATTAAGAATAGAAGGTCTGGAGCTGGACTGCCTGAGTCCATAGTGCGGCTCTGCCGCTTACAAGCTACGTGATCGTGGGCAATCACTTAGCCATTCTGTACCTCAGTTTCTTTTTTTATAAAATGGGGCTAATTGTCATACCTACTGCACAGTTAATTGTATTAAATGAGTGAAAACATAAAAGCCCTTAAAACAGTAACTAATGCACGGCACACGATCATTGCATTCTAGCGATCACTGTTGCTGCTGTCACTCCACTCGGTGTGTGCAATGCTGCAATAATAATAGCAAAGAGCCCTCCCTAAGACGTACAGATTTTGAAAATTAGAAGAGAATTTTTACTACAGGTGTGTAAGTGATATTATGATGTTATTTACAACATGCAAATAGTCAGTGGGAGGGAGGGGATGTTGTAAAACTTACCTTCATCAGTAGTGATTTCAAATTTGAGGATTGCCACAGTCTTTGTGAGAGTAGGTGACCCAAACCATTTAGGGAGTTTGGTTTTGTTTTCTTTGATTTTTATGTCAAAGCGATTTTGTTTCTTTCTATTTGAAGGGTGGGTAGTGGGGGTGGGACAGAGAGAGGCAGCGGTTCAACAAATAGCAAAAATGAAGTTGCAGCCCCCATTTAATTTGATTGCTCCTTAAACAACTATCTAAGAAGCACATGTTTTGAAATCACTATTTGCCTAAGGAAACCATTCACAAGATAGAAAAGCATTAAAGATTCCCGGAGACATTCTAATCTCACCTACTAGGCATAATGTGCTCAGTCATTGGAAATGTCTCGCTGGCAAAGCAGGTGATGCAGTGACGGGGACAAGCAGACTCTGCTGTCACACAAGCCTACATACGTTCTTGTACCCAACACTTTACTGAACACGATAAACAGAGTGCTGTCGTGCCTGTTTTATGGGTGACCCCTGCTGCCTATTCCAGGGTGGCTTTTCCCAAACTGCCAGCGTCATCGGAGTGCGAGCTCGCTTCTGGATTTTAGGTTCAGACCATTCCAAATCAAATCAACACATTGAATGAGCGAGAGTGCAGAAGGCTGTTTATGAAGACTCTATTCTGAGGTCTTAGCAGATTCAGCACTGTGCTTCTCACACAATAAGTGTTCAATAAGCATTTGTTGAATGAATCCCCAAATTCATCATGTGGATATAACACAGTTTTTTCCTTATAAACACAGGACAATCCCAAAGGCCTGGGATCTGCTGTATCTTCAGGCATAACAAGGCTGCGTTGTTTGTTCCAAGTCCCTCCCCCAGCTGCTTCTTTAACTGCCAAAGGTGATTCAAATAAAGCAAAGGGTAAGAATAGGGTCCAAACAATGAAGCCTAGTTAGAAAACATTTTCATTGCAGAAACACAATTGGTGTTAAGCTTAGAATTCTGGGTCACAGCAGCTGCCTATGATAACACCCTCAAAAACAAATTTTAAATTGGCTCATTTTGTTTTACTAAATCACTCAAAATCCAAGAAGTGTGAAAAAGTGGGCCCCACAATAATGATCTGATGGTGTAAACACAGACAACTTTTGATGAGGTGGGCAGCATCCAGCCTACGGAGTCATTAGAGAAGGGAGCGAGGAGCAAAGGTCGTTCCCCGTACCACGGTGCTCAGTGCTCTTCCCGCGGACCAGACCCGTTCTCCGAGCAGTGATGACATAACTGAGCAACACAATTCTGAAGATACTAACATTAGAATGTTTTGTACTTTTCCAGTAAAAATTGGGTGAATATATTTGAACCACCTAAATTAGAATGTATCAAGATACCAGACCCAGACATTTCAAAAGCAGTGTGATAGAGAAACACAAAGACACGGATGGGTACAGATTAACTGACGGAATAATGCACTTGTCTTGTTAGGGGCCACACGCTCTGCGGCATCACCGTGGTTAAATTTCCCCCCCACACAGGGCTCAGCTACGTTCTTGGGATGCATCTGTCTCAACAATATAAAGGCTGACATAGCCTTTGGGGGGTGGTGGAGATTCTAATTATAGTACATTAGTTTTATAATTTTAACTGAGGTTATTTATAAACATTTTTAATGCATTGCCCTTAATAGGCTAAGGGAAGGAATCTATATCTGCCAATAAATAGGAAATAAATCTTCAGTATCTCTTCGGTCCACTGGTTTACATCAAGAACATCACACCTCTTCTGAAAAGCTGTGGGACCATGTGCTCTCATTATTGCCCTGCAGTGATTGGTCACTGAACTCCGAAACACACAATGTATCCAACTCACCCACAAACGGATGTCCTGTTCCAATCACCATTAATCAACTCAAAACGTTACTTTTAAACAAAGCATTTTTGACAATCTTATGCTTTAAACCTCCAACCAACTTTTATACATCTCTTTAGCTAATATTTATTGAGAACCTATTGTGTGCCCAACACTGAGTCGTGCAATAGTAATTTTTTTGGCTTCCTAAATATATCTGAAGCTTTTATGATGAAAGTTTACTCTCAAAAATGAGAATCTGTGAGAAGAGGCTTAGTGTCAGAGTGTAAAACCACGATCACGAGTTTTCATACCCAATGACACGCAGCGTGACCCAGAAGTCCCGTATCTCTCTGTGCCTCTTTCTTCACCTGAGACAGAGGAGTGACTTCCCTTGACCCTACTCAGCTATTCAGAGAAGCAGCTAATAAAAACTGTTGCAAAGTACCATGAATATTGAAAAGTACATCATCATCATGATTAATAATAATGTGTAAAGCTCAAATATTGAAATGACTCTCTGGCATCATTCCAAATCAAGAAACTTAAGCTCTGGCCTTGCATAGTAATGAAGAGAAACAGTGTGAGATACTCTTATTGTACAAGTTCAAGTGAACACAGTGATGAATATCTTTAATTACACCATATTCTGTAACTGTGGGTGGTGGGTGGGGGTCTGTGTTTTAAATCAAATGTATTACAAGCCTCTCAACAGTGTATCTAGGGTCCAAATAGAATCATTACCCCCAAAGGCAGACATTTGTATGTCTGTACCTAACCTTGAAACGAACACTCATTTTGATGGAGAAGGGAAGGAGCTAGCAGTCCTCTGTTTGAGAAAACTGGCTCTGATTTCATAGATCTCAAAATCTGTCATCTTCACGTTAGCTGACTGGCACCTAATGAGAAAAACAAATTGCTTTTACTTTCCACGTAAGACATTTACATTTAGAACTTTCTTTGGCTCATAAAAGGTTTATAAAGCATCCGCTCAAACCATTCTACCTGCATTTTTTCACCTAAAAGGGTCTTTATATAATCTTACAGTAAATTTAATAACCCTCTTCAATAAACATGAGCTTTTATGAGCATGACATATCTAAATAGACTCAATGGTCTGGGAATAAGATCTGCATCAGTAATATTTTCAGTGCTGTAATATCCCACATTTTTTTAAAAGCCACATACAGAGCAGACCACTGCATATGAAAAAAATTAGTCTCTGAGTTTAAGAAAGCAACTGGTCAATGAACACCTGGGTGACTCATTAAGTTAAATGTGAAATATCCTGATGTGTACAACAGCAAGCTTCAGAATATTCAAACATTAGCATCTTTCATTTTCTCCCATTTTCAGCAAATGCACATTATAGGAATAAGTTTAGAAATGGCCTTCAGTAATCGCTCACACTGGGTTTTTCAGGAAAGGGACCTTCACATGAAGCATTTCCCCATTTCAATCACCTCCACAGGGGACTTCTGCTTGGGTGAACCTGCTGACATGAGCCCTATTGCTCTGAGTATTGCAGAGCTTCTTTCTCCAGTTAAGCTACCAAATTAGGCATGAGGCTGGGACCCTCATTTCTCCTATTGCTTGTGTGTATCAGCGAGGAAGACAGGAAAATGCTAGTGACTTTTTTATAGCTGCTGTATAACAAGAGAACGAAATGTCCAAGCCCTGGAAACTCCATCTTTCTTAGCCCCGTCATCTAGCCACTGCTGCTACTGAGGCTCGGCCCCCACCTTCAGCGTTGCCTTGCTAGCAAGTAGTGATTTAAAATTCAGCAAAGCAAAGAGTCAAAATATCCCAAGTGTGGATTCAGTAGTTACTGAACATCTACATGTGCTAAAGGCCTGGGCAAACATTCAGAGCAGCCCCCTACTGTCTCAAGGTAGCTCACTTCCCACAAACTAGACATGATCTTGGCAACTATGTAAATTGTTTCCTTGGTAATTAATTCATATTTATAACACACTAAGAGATTATATCCTAAGAGATATATAATCTTTTTACACAAGCTTTTCCTTAATAATCAAGATCATATATTTTTAAAAATCAAGATTTTCATATTTAAATCATGTTTTGCTTATAGTAGAATAGATAGGGAGATAGAGATCAATTAAATACAAATTAAACCACAGATTATCATTGTGGTTCTTATTTCTATCTTCTTTTGCTTTCTCATATTTTTTAACCAGAATTTCTAGTGAGAACCAGATTGAGGAAAAATATCCAATAGGAAAAAATGCTGTTTCCTCTGCCTTTGAGTTCAAACTTCCTTTTGCAAATCACTAGATGACAGAGGCCAAGAAGCAGAAAGACTGTGAGTAGAAGAGCTAGTGGTGAACATAAGATCTCAGGAGGAAATGATTAAACTGTGCTGTGGGCTTTCTGCCACCCTTTTCCTTATCTTCTCACTGCCCTGGACTCTTCACAGCTTGAGGCACAAGAGTACTTGGTAACTAAAGATGAGACTTCTTCTTCTATCTCATTTCTTCCATCGACAACCTCAGTCTAGAACCAGCAGAACTGCCTGGCCAGCCTGGCCCTCCTTCCTGCTCACGCTCTGGGTCCTCATCTGAACCTCCTCCTCTGCTCTGGTCTGCCGTCCTGGTGACCTGAGGAGCTCTTAGGCAGGAGACCTGTGTGCCTTTTGTAGGAAGCTCAAACAAAGCAGAGCGAGGCACTCCCAGAATGCCCAGGCCTCACCTTGAATCTTTTCCCAGTCTACCTTTGCACAGCAGTACAACAAAGAACAATTGGTCCAAAGGCTGACCAAAAAAAAAAAAGAAATAGATGAGAAAGGACTAATCAACAAAATAGCTCACTATCCCTAGATGGCCAAGAAGCAGCAAGGCAGTACTTAAATCTGGTTTCAAAAACTTGTTCGCAGGGCCTTCAGACATGCCAGCTTCCCACAGAGCAGTGGGAGGGTATCCGTAGGGATCCTTGCCAACCTGGGCCAGGAACGCAGTCTTAGTGCCAGCGAGCCCGCAGTGATCATAAAGAGTTTTTCTAAGGCCCACATAGCTGTGCCTACTAAATGTTCTGTTCCCAAGAACCAGTGGAGCCTACTGCTTCAAATTAGTACATTCTAAAACTACCAAATAAAGTGAATGAGGTGATGATACAGAGAAATGAAAACATTTAAGGATAATGAGCATGGATCTCAGAGCTTCATTCTGTACAGGGGGAAGTAAAGGTCAGTACACTTAGCACACACGTGTGTGTGCTCCCAATTAATCTTCTCCCAATTAATCTTCATCCAGTCCAAATGTACTGGTTTAACCTTTTCATTCTGGGCCTCTCAGAGTGTTTACAAACCACTGCCTCTCAACAGGAGTGGAAGCCACACCCATTGCAGGAGCTTCAGGCCTGAGTGTGCCCCTAGACACCCTCCTGCGGGACAGGGTGACAGGGTGCCTGGCACTGCCCCTCCTCATGCTGGGAACGGTGCAGAGTCTGAACCTGCAATCAGAAACCGTAATCCAGCCACTCAGGGCTGGTGTCAGCTTTTCAGTGCCAGAGTGATGCATCCTCAGCAGCAAAGGGTTTCTGAGTTTTGTTTTGTTTTCAAATAACAGTAATACAATTGATCCTTCTAAAACAATGAAGCTGACCTCAATAAAAAACAGGTTGCACTTAGAACCTCCCCAAGAGTGTCATTGGTAATTTATTAGAAAACTTTGTCAAAAGGCAATTTAATCCATAAGGTAAGTCTACAGCATGGGAATGCTGCAAATAAAAAACATTCCAGAAGGCATGGTAGGACAGAACCTCCAAAATAATATTTCCAAATACATAATTTCTCAGAATAAGTACATTGATAACCAGCTTAAGGCTTTGAAAACTTCAATTTGGAAACCCTTCAGGGAAGTGCAACACATACCCCCACCTAAAACTGGCACTTTTAGCCCCTGTGGTGCTAAATTGGTCCCACTCTGAACTCAAAATGTGGAAGGTGAAGTGGTGGCCTGAGCTTTTGCATCATGCCCTCCATAATCCCAGGGTCACTCCAGGCAGCACCCCACCCTTGGCCCACAGGGCCAATACCTGCATCGCTGTCACACTGAGAGTCAGGGGACCAAGGAAAATCAGGGCTGCAGGGGGGAGAGGCCAGATTACAGCAACAGCAGTGTTGGCCTGAGTAATTATGATAGATAACATTTAATAAATGCTTTCTGTGTACTTTTAAGTACTATTCATCTGTTTAGCCTCCATTATAACTCCATGAGGTAGGTACTATAGCTCTACAAGTATTATAGTCAAGGAAACTGAGGCACAGAGAGATTAAACAATTTTCTTAAGGTCACACAGCTAGGAAGAAGAGAAGCCACTAGACTGTGGATTTCTCAAGAACAGAGTTGATATTTTATTCAATTCTGAATCCCGTCAACACCTAATCTAATAGTTCTCACCCGCGTAATTTGTAAAAATGGGAGTTTGTTGAGAAGAATCAGGATGAACTGAATAATCTGAGGAAGGTAGAGGAGATTGCCTGAGACTACAGAAGGGAAAGGGGTGATGCTCACAAAATACTCTATGAGAAAGACATGTGGTCTCCTAATCCTGATCTGTATTTCCGGCGTGCACGCTCATTGGACAGCCTTCTTTCCAGGTGTACAGCACATTAAGAGTGCACATAGTCTCCATCTCCCCTTGATGTTGCCCTTTCTCGAATGGTGGGTGATTATTACAAATATTAAGCAGTGTATCGTACTGCTGTGGACTTATTCAAGTTTAATTCAACAACTATTTATTAAGCATTCGGGCAAGGTGCTATACTAGAGGCTACAGGTGACAGGACAGAGTTTAAACTAGAGAGGAGGAATAACGGACAGCTCCCACTGCCCAGATAACAGCCCAGGTGGGACCTGGAACCTGATCCACTTCCCACATGCATTCCCCTGATGAGGAAGGAAAGGTCACATGTGGCAGACCTCACGGCAGAGAAGCCATGCATATGAATAGAAAGCTGGCAAGAACCCTGGCAGAGGAATTAAAAATGGTCACAGCCACCAATATGGCTATTGCTAGAGCTGAAGACTTGCCTGTGTGGATTCAGCATGCTATAGCGTGAGGGGTGCTGGAACTTGAATGTCAAGTTTCTGATCACGCCACAATAGAAGAGAGAAAAACACCTCTGTACTAAAAGCCTTTCACAACAGCACAAGGCTGCAGTCGTCGTTTGGAGAATTAGACCCTGCTACCGCAAATTGCTGCAGGAGCAATACTGCGAGCCATTACTGGAGAAGCTCAGATTGCTGAAGTAACCTGAGAGGGCACTGAATTCTCACTTTTAGGGAAGCTAATTTGGAAGGAAGGAGAAAGGCAAGGTTATGGGCTGTCCTTGGGAACAAATCAGAACAGCAAAGCTGGAATTAAAGACAGAGGTTTTGATTTGCAGAGGTCTCTTGCCTGCTGTGGTCAGATGCTGATAAAGCAGAGCCCTGGAAGAAAAAGATTAGTAAATTATTCATCTCTGGTTAAGACCAAGCCCTAGAACAAAACAAGGGGCCAGACATACAGACAAAACCCACTAATTGGCCTTCAGTGTAGGGTCAGGCCATACACAAGACATGGATTCCTTGGCTCCTGCAGGATCCAGGCATATTCTGCACACAGGACTTGCCTGGACTGTGTGATACAAAAGCCTTATTTGGTTTTGAGAAGGATGCATGTATGTTATAAGTCCCAGTCCCTAATACCACTGTATAGAAACCAGTGATACAGCCCCTAGCCCTCTGTGGATAGAAGAAGACTCCTGATGAAGAAAATCCCATGCCTGCATGTGGGGATGGAGAGCAGAGGAGGGAAAGGGAGGGTCTCTCCCAATACCCAAGGTGATTAGGCAGAGCCAGGAAGGAATACCCCAAAAAGGACCTCCAATTTTTAAAAAGTTTTTATTTACTGATTTTTTTGTTTACAGAGAGAGTGAGAGAAAGGGGGGAGGAAGAGCGAGAGAGAAACATCAATTTGTTTTCACCTATTTATGTAGTCATCTGCTGCTTCTTGTATGTGCCCCATCTGGGATCGAAACCACAGTCTTGCATATCAGGAACGAGACTTTAACCAACTGAGCTACCCAGCCAGGGTCAGGATCTCCAATTTTAAAGAAGTCATGTCCAGTCCCTTGGAATAAAAAAAACTGAGTAAAATATAGATGCTACAAATAAATCTATAGGGTTCTGTGGCACAGTGGGAAATAGATATTTGGGTTTTGTGTCTGGTTCCTGGCTTCTAACAGTTTTGGATCTTTGGCATGATGAGAATCTTTTGTGTGCTGGTGGGATGACTGGTGCCCCAGAGAGCTGCAGGCTAGTCACCAGAGAGACCAAGGCACAATTAGAGAGTTGAGACTCTCAGTCTACCGCCAACATACAGAGAGAGAGGGGGGCTGGAGATTGAGTTCAATCACCAATGAGCAATGACTTAATCAATCATGCATACTTAATGATACGTTCAGAAAAACACTTAAACCACAGGGTTGGGAGAGCTTCTGGGTTGGTGAACACAGGGAGGTGCTGAGTGGCATGCCCAGAGGGCACAGAGCTCTGAGCCCCTTCCACACCCGCTGCCCTATGCATCTCTTCCATTTGGCTGTTCTTGAGTTGTATCCTTTGTAATAAACAGGTAATAGTAGGTAAAGCACTTTCCTGAGTTCTGTGGGCTATTCCCACAGATAACAAGTTATCTAACCTAAAAAGGGAGTCATGAGAACCCCCGGATTTATAGTCATGAGTACAGATGGCAACCTAGGACTCGTGACTAGGGTGCAGTTTTGTGACACTGAACCCTTAACACACAGTTGGCAAACACAAGGCCCCCAGGCCGAATCCAGCCCCCACCTTGTTTTATCCATCCCGGCACCTTGTTTCTACCTGGTGGCAGTGCCAAGCTCTTGCTTAACTGTTAAGGAGTAGTTACATTTATACAGTCCTAAAATTACATTCAGCCCTTTGAAAGCAACCATGAGGCAGACGTGGCCCCTGGTGAACATGAGTTCAACACCCCTGCAACCCATTGGATTCTGCATTAACCCAGGTAGTATCAGAATTGAATTGAATTGGATTGTAGATACCCAGTTGGTCTCCACAGACAACTGAAAAATTGTTTGGTGAGTGTGTCAAAAGTGTTATGAGTAAAAACAGGATGTCTTCTTATATATGCCTCAGAAAATTTTCATAGTAAATTAGCAAGGATGGAAATATTTTTCTCATGGGAGAATGTAAAATGATGGTGGAAATGTTATCCTCTTAGCAACTACCATAGAATTCCTCTTCGGAGACGGAGGCAGTGATGTTGCAAATTTCCTGATATGATTGCTTGGGGCAGAAGTGGTTGGGCTTCCCTTTCCCCAACCTTCAGGCCTGTTCTGGAAACAGAGGAGGTATGTGTTGCTCAGGGATGGTTGAAGAGAGATGAGCGAGAAGAGCAGAGGCAGTGGCATAGTGGATGATGGGAGGCAAACTCACCAAAATCACCAAATGCTTTGTGCACGTTGGTTCAGGAGTTGATTAACTGTCAACAAACATGGCTTCCTGTCTAGATTAGCATGACAGTGGTACTGAAGCAACACACGTACTCAACATAACTAGCTTGCAAGAACCAGAAATAGAAAGATAGAGCTAAAAAGGGATATTCCTGGGGAAAGGCATTCTCTGAAACTCACAGAAATCTGGGGTTTGGGAAGAGGGAAGTTGGCTGAGCCTATATAAAGCTCCCACAGCCAGGGAGTCTTCAAGCTTTCTGGATGACCCATGTCTTTGTCCCTTCCTTGCTCATGAGGATGCTACAGGTGCCTCATCTCCCCTCTTCTTCTTGCTCTATCCTCAACCTCTGTTCTCCCACTGCCTATCTCCTTGAATTTCTTTATTTTTAGAGAGGGGAAGGGAGGGAGAAAGTGAAGGAGAGAAACCTCAGTGTGAGATTGCCTCCCATGTGCCCCCTACCGGGGACCTGGCCTGAAACCCAGGCATGTGCTCTAGACTGGGAATCGAACCGGCAACCCTTTCATTTGCAGGCTGGCACTCAATGCACTGAGCCACACCAGTCAGGGCCATCCCCCCTTTTTATGTGAAGCCATTCATAGAGCCATCCATATTCCTGCTTTTATTAGAGAATATCTTCATTGGCATTCAGAAGATACATGAATAAAGTCACTTTTTTTCTATTTTAGCCAACTGATAAGATCACACAGCACAGAAATAACCAGGTCTACAATTCAACCCATCCACACCTGGGGATGTTTTGGTTTTACAGTTAGTATACATACTGAGCAGAGTAATTTAAAATAAAGAGTAGGATGACTACATATTACAATTTGTCATTGTTAAAGAATGAAGGTGATTGGATAAGTAGACAGGACAAATGCATGCAAGATAATATCGACAGCATGTTCACTAATCAAACACCCAATCATCTTACCTGCCACAAGTGAGAATTTGGCTAAACATTTTGATGATGTACAGAATAGCTTTCGGAGGGATTTGTTCCCAGGTAATTGGCAGGAACTGAAGCTCATTAAATTACCTCTCATCTGACATGCCAAATGATTCTCACAGTTGATCCGTTAGATCATCAGCCAGCAATTGTGTATATCTTCCATGAGCCAGGATGACAAATAAGCAATTTTAGCCAAAAGGGTTAAGGCCAGTGCCAATCATTATTCACACTGCAATTTAACTGATTCTCCGGCAATCAATACCATGCATTCCAAATGCAATACAGCAGTTTCTTCCACATTGTACAACCCTTTATGTGAATATTCTGCCAGAATATAAATAAACAAAATACTAAATAAAGACAGGTCTCAAATGTAGTATTTGTCAGCTGACTTTAAGGGTGTGAGCAAATTGGTAAACCTAGAGGCATTCGCATTGGACAGTGGCATCACAGAGCAGGTCTATTAAGAGAGCTCCTAACCTGATTATTGGGCTAAACTTATAAAAAAAAATCATGAACGGTGGCAGGAGAGAAATGACAGAGGCTAGTTTAATGCCCACACCAAGCTTATCAGCCTCAGCGGGAATTCTGAGATGACAGACAGAACGGCTCTCAATGGCCACACTTTGCTCTCTGTTTCTATGCACTTGAAATCCACGTCTCTGCATGAGACCCTCTGAGGGAGGGATTCTGCCACCACAATGTCTTCTTCAATTTGCCCATTGATGTGGCTGGCCCTTGTCTAATAACAGATGCTTCTTTCTTTTCTGACTGACCTTTTCTCATCTTGCCTAAGGCTCCTGACATTATGGCAAGATTCTAAGCTGTTGGGACAACATTCCCTCATTGAACAAATGACCGAAATACAAATAGTAACTGGGAAAGCCCCTGCCAATGAGGAGTTTAAATATTAGAGCCATAGCCCAGAAACTCAGTCATCACTCTGCTACTCAGGGCTCAGTCTCAGGTCCTGAGTTCTCTTTCTCTGGAACATACAGATTCTTACCTAGTTTGTGAATTATCTTGCTTTCTCGATTTCTCTTCTTACCTTGACTGGGAATTGTGGTCACTTAGCTACTAGAGTGCTCATCTGCTATGGGACATTCAAGAGGCAGAAATTCAGGCCTATAACAGCCTCCTAACATGTCATCTGTGCTGATAAACTATTAAGAGGAAAGGAGGATTGGAGCTGTTGCTTAACATGAGGCTTCATTTCACTATTCGCATCCCTTGTGTTTTCCTTGCCCTCCCAACCAACATAATCAAAATTTGGTCATAAATCTCCTTGGTTAAGAGCTTTCCTTATGATATGTTCCAGTAATCATTGTGCTAATCAAAAGCCCTGTGGAAAAACTTTAGGTCTTTAAAACAATATATGTAATTAATGAGGTTGTAATATTAATAATTTATATTCATAATTAAAATAATAAATACAGTGCACAAAGCTCTTTCTTTGGGATATTGTCAGAGACACTCAAGGACAAAAGCCTGAATTGAGTTAGTAGTAACAGCTATAGCAAAAAGCATGAAGACTGGTCAGATTCTGACTAAGCAGAAAAGTTAGGGTAGGGGAGAGGGAAAAGCAAAGATTTATTCCCAAGTATCTGACCTTGGGACAGATACTTGGGAATAAATACTTGATTCTGTCAATGCAGAATCAAGGTGGTTTGCAGACAAGTGAGAGAGATAAGTTGAGTTTAGAGCACATTGAATTTAAGATGCCAGTGGGACTGTCATGTGGAAAGATCTAATAATCAATTAAATATTGGGGCCTAAAGGTCAGGAGAGAGATGGGAACTAAAGATGCAGACTTAAAAACTGATAGCCTATGGTCAATGCTGAAGCCATTATGAATGAATGAGAACTTTGGGGGGCATGTAAAGAGAAAACAGGGCAAAAAGCAAATCTCAAAGGGCATCACATTTAGGGAGTCAGCTAGGGAAAATCTCTCATCCAACGAGGCTGAAATGGGACAACAGGGAGTAGAGAAACCTCAAAAGTCATCCGGAGTGGCTTCACAACTTTCTGGGATGATAATTTCAGTCCCCCGGCCATGAATAAATAAATATGTAATAATATACACTATAATCAGGTCTCAACTACCCCATTCTCACCAGCAGCCCCCCTTTCTATTCCTCCTCTGTAAAAACCAAAGAGTTTCCAAAGGAATGATCATAGTTTTAGATGTTTCCATAAGTCAAATAAGAAAAAAGAAAAAAATTCCACTGACTTTAGAAAAAAGGAAGTTCTTGGAAACTTTGAAGAATTAATTTCTATGAAATAATGAAAGCAAGAGCCTGCTGCAGTGATTTGGAAAGCTACAAAAGGAAGACTGTGGTAGCTGTTCTTTCTGGAAACCCAGTTGTGATAGAACAAAAAAGAAAGTTGGCAGAAGCAAGTGGGAGGAAACAAGGTAAAGGAAAGTTTTTGCTATTTGTTTTGTTTATCAGATTAAAGGTTTCAGTTTATTTATGGTCTGTGAGGAAGATGCCAGGAGAATTTCTTTAAAAAATAAATGATAGGTCAATATATCAATAGATGAATAAATTGATAGATCAATTTAAAGGAAAACAAAGGGAAGGGAGAAGAAAGCAAGGGATTCATCTTGAAAAGGAAAAGGGCTCCCTCTTCATGAGAGGCTCCAGGCAAGTAGGTATGACTGACAGAACCATAGAGCAATGAGAGAGGGTCATCCATGCTGTGGGGAAAGAGAAAGAGGGAGTGGATCTGGAAGGATAAAAATATTGTTTCAGAGGTACCCATTCAAGTGGGAAATCACACATTTACAGTGACATCAATTCACACAGCTACATGATTGCCTCAGCCATTTGGGATGTAGGAGCTAAAACGACATGGTTAGATTGAGCCTTTTGGGGGTTTAGCAAAGCATATTTTGTAAAAGGGCATGAGAGCACAAACATTGAGAATACTAGAAAGAGAACTGAGCTATCAAAACTGCAGTACTGCTATCATTCCTGTTACTGCTGTTTTTAATTTGCCCTAGACACCCCCACACATGCTGGAACTCAAGCAGGTTCCCTGTCTTGATATGCTGCTGCCAAAGATGCTTGCTGCCCTTTATCCAAAAGTGGCTCCTTTCTCTCCACATTCCCTTTCTGCACTCCATCAACTCTCCTTTGTGTTCCAGTAGTAAGGGAGATTATGTGGACCACCCTGGCTTTTCTGACAGGCTAGCAGGCTATGTACAAAAGAAAAAGTCTCCCCTACTGTGCAGAAGTCGTTGACTGACTAGAACACTTCCTCTGTCACAACATCAAGCATCCCTCCAACTGCAGCCCCCTGGGTTGCACTGTTGAACAGTTGCACGCCCACTCTGTGTGGCCTAAACTTACAGAGGAAAAGGCTATCTATTGAGCCCTTAACAATTGTCTAATGTGTTCTCAGCCCTGAGCTAATGGTGGGATTAGCAAGGGAACCTACAGAGACTGATTCTTTCCTCCTCAGTTTGGCTGTAATACAGTCTCTACTTAATTCTCTGCTCAGCAAGCAACATTTTGAATACAAATTCTGTTTCTCAAATATCTTAATAATAGGATAATAAACACAAAAATAAACTACTTGAAGAGCAGCTCCCACTGTAAAATAATAAATTGACATTGTCGTCTATATATACATTTTAAAAGGAGTAATCGTAATGATTTATGAAAGCTACTGCATGGTACTGGATATTTGCTTTCTCTCTCTCCTTTCTCCCACAACTGGACAGCTGGTGGTCCAGAACCCTGGGCACAGACTGCAGATGGATGTTTCAAAGCTCTGGCACAGGAGTCAGACATCTCTTGTCCAAGGATTGTGTGCGTAGAAATAGTGTGGAGATTTAATGAGGAGAGGATATATATTCTGAAAGTGTATCTTAGGATCATGGCAAGAATACTCAGGAACACAATGATATTCTCTGGAGAATATCCAATGAGTAGTCTATAGTTAGCCAGAGAGGGTGAAAGAATCAGATATGAAGTAAAAGAGGCAGAATACAGGGGATTTAGACAGGATAAGAGACGAAACCTAGAACATAGTCCTGAGCCAATGAGAACACAGCCTCTGGACTTTTCCTTTCAATAAGTTACCTAGAGTTTGGGTCATAGGATTTTAGGCTCATATAAAGCAAGTACGCCATCTAAATACTAGATGATTTACTTATGTATATTATCTGTAACTTTTACAATTCTAAAAAGTTTTTTTAAAGCCTCTTACCAATTTATGTAGTAGAAATAAAAATTGAGGCTCAGAAAGGCGAAGTAGTCAAGCAAGTGGCAGAGCCATGATTCATAGTGACATCATCTGTCTACCTACAATACTGGGCTTTTACCACCATACCAAGCTGCCTTTGGCTGCCCTAGAGTGTGTTAGTCCCTTCAACCTGAAGAACTCTGCATATACAGCTGACCATTAAACAACATGGTATTGAACTGCTCTGGTCCACTTACATGAGTACTTTTTCAATAAATACGGCGGGCCCTTTGTGCCTGCCAGTTTCACATCCACAGATTCAACCAACCAAGACTGAAAGAGTATTTCACATTCTCACCCTCAGTCTTAACTGTGTAATCTCAACCACAGAGTGAAAATCCAGCCTGGAGGATTTCCAGTCAAGATAGTGGCATAGACAGACATGGCTCCCTTCTTTGCAGAACCACATCAAAATTACAACTAAAATATAGAACAACCGTCAGTCAGAACCATCAGAAATCAAGTTGAATGGAAATCTGACAACTACAGAATTAAAGAAACCACATTCATACAAACCAGTAGGAGGGGCACAGACATAGAATGGGCTTGTCTATTGCTCACATGTGGTGGAAAAAATTTAGAAGGGATCTCTGAAATGAGGAGTCCCAGACCCACACTAGGTCCCCTATCTCAGGGTTCCATTGCTAGGAAGTTAAGTCTTCACAACTTCTGGCTGCAAAAACTGGTGGGGATTGAATCAGTGGAAGAAACTTCTGGAGCCCCAAGTGGTTCTTAAAGAACCCACTCATGGACTCACCTTCTCAGACTCACTCCCTCTGAGCTCCAGCTCCAGGGTAGCAGCTTGAAAGGCACCAGAGGCATACAGGGAGGAACTGAAGTATCTGGCATCAAGGTGAACAGAGACCGTTGTCCCTTTCTAAACCCTCCCCCCTCACAGAGCTGGCAAGTTGGTACCATACCTAAAACTCCATCAACCTGGCTAACACCATTTGGCATGCCTTGGAGATCCCAGAGGCTCCGCTCCACCCAACTTATGGGTGCACCCAAGCTGCTTTTCCATATGAATGGCTGATCTTTGCTCATGCTTCACAACTTCCTAAATCCTATCAAACAAGCAATAGCTGGCCTCAGCCCCAGGCACAGCACTAGCAGTAGCCAGCCTAGATTCACAGTTTGGCTTCCTCTGAGAATCTCTAAGCCCAGCACAAGTAGCAGCCACCTCAGATTGCTTTATAGCTCAGGCAGAGTGGCCCTGGGCAAAACAAAGGTGGGGGCTGACCTTGGCCTATACCACCTGGGACATCCCAGAGCCTGCACACCCAGTGGACAGCTACAGACCACATTGGAGCACCACCACCCTGCCTCTGCACAACTGATCTGCTACAGAGCGTGAAGGTAGGTGGTCAGTGGTCACTACCAGTCCTTGTAGCTGACTTGCCTGGGTAAATCCCTCCCATTGATCTGCCAACAGCAACCAAGGCTGAACTACAAGAAAAGAGTGTACTCAGCCCACACAAAGGGCGCATCTTGAGTACTCAGCATGGGTGATAGGGTGATAATGCCACCAGACCCTACCGGACACCTACTATTTGAGGCCACACTACCAAGACAGAGAGTCATAGCAGGTCTATCTAATACATAGAAACAAACACGAGGAGTTTACCAAAATAAGGAGACAAAGAAGAATGGCTCAAATGAAAGAACAGATCAAAACTCCAGAAAAAGAGCTAACTGAAATAGAGGTAAGCAATCTATCAGATGCAGAGTTCAAAACACTGGTTATAAGGATATTCAAGGAACATAGTGAACATCTCAGTAGCATAAAAAAGATCCAGTCAGAAATGAAAGGATATACTAATTGAAATAAAGAATAATTTACAGGAAAACAATAGTAGAGTGGATGAAATAGAGAATCAGATCAATGATTTGGAACATAAGGAAGCAAAAAACAACCAATCAGAACAAGAAGAAGAAAAAAGAATAAAAAAATGAGGATAGTATAAACATTCTCTGGGACAACTTCTAGTGTCCCAACATTCACATCATAGGGGTGCCAGAAGGAGAAGAGAAAGAGCAAGAAATTGGAAATCTAATTGAAAAAAATAGTGAAAGAAAACTTCCCTACTTTGGGGAAGGAAATAGACATGCAAGTCCAGGAAACACAGAAAGTCCCAAACAAGATGGATGCAAAGAGGCCCAGTCCAAGACACATCATAATTAAAATGCCAAAAGTTAAAGATGAGAGAATCTTAAATGCAACAAGCAAAAAGAAGCTAGTTACCTACAGAGGAGTTCTCATAAGACTATCAGCTGGGGGGGGGGGGCTGCCCGCAGGGCCCCACCCGCAGGGCCCCACCTGCCATGGATAAGAATAAGTCGACCAAGACATGCTCTTCTTGGGGAGGAGAGGTGGCCGATCTCTCAAAGGAGAAGGGCCAAGAGCCTCTTCCTCAATGGCTTTTATTAGGTTCATTTTACATAGGAATACAGGTAAAGCTCATTAATCATTGCCAGGCAGTAAGGATCAAACAATAGATAACATACAAAGAACTCTGAGAGCTTATTCTGAGTCAGGGTCTGTCAGCTAAAGGGCTACAAAACTTTGGGAAACAAACTCATTTCCTGCTCGGACCCTTATCATTTAATTGAGAGCATTCTTAGCAAAGCAGGTTTCACAGAATTCTATGTATTCTTTCTCAGGCCTGATCACCCAGGGAGCCTACCCTATCCAGCACAGAGCTGCACCACCCTGTGTCATTGTTTCAGGCTTAAGTAAGGCAGAGTCAGCAAGGCAGCCAAGAGATTAGGAAACTTCTTGAAGACAGAATGAGGACTCAGGCTATGTCAGGATGGCCGAGGGGCAAGGGTCCATCACCCCCTTTTGCTGTAGCCCTCCAAGTCCTTCCTTGAGGGTCTCCCATGTGATTGTGCCTGTCTTAGGTGACCCCTACCTTGAGGGAATCTTACCTATCATTGGCTAACCGACCAATCATTGGGGGCCAGGCAGGGTGAAGTAAAGTGGGCAGAGGCAGTGCTCCTGCCAGGGATATAAGCTTTGTCTCCTTAGTGGCTTATGGTGGGAAGGTCACTCATTCAGCCTTAGTCATAGGGGGTTATAGCTCCTGAAACCAGGCAGGGAGGTTCCCAACACAAAGTCATGAAAAGCACAGAGCTATAGCCAAGATTGCTCTACCCAGTGAAGATGACATTTAGAATCAAAGGGTAAATAATGAGTTTGCCAGACAAGAAAAAACTGAAGGAGTTCATCATCACCAAACCATTATTCTATGAAATGTAAAAGGTGAAAAATTTTTATGATCTGAAGAGAAACCAGAGTATATTCTATGAAATGTTAAAAGAACTTATTTAAGAAAAAGATCAAAACTATAAATAAGCAAATGGCAAAAAATACATATCTATCAACAATTGAACACTAAAAACAAAATAAGCAAACAAAAGGAACAGAGACAGAATCGTGGATACAGAGAGCATTTTCATGGTTGCCAGATGGGAGGTGGGAGTGGGGGAATGGGTGAAGAGGCGAGGAGATTAAGAAGTACAAGTAGGTAGTTACAGAATAGCCATGGAGATGTAAAGTACAGTACAGGAAATAGAGTAGCCAAAGAACTTATACACATGAGCCATGGACATGAACAATACTGGGGAGATTGCCTGAGGAAGTGGGGAGTGCTGGGTAGAGGGGGACAAAGGGGGAAAAACCAGGACAACTGTAATAGCATAGTCAATACAATATAATTTATTTTTAAAATCCAGCTGGGATTGCAGTGTCCCCACCCAGACGCTCTCTCCCCATGAGGCATAGCCACGTAGCTGCTCAGGACATTTCTGCCATCAAGCAAACCCCACTGGATTTGCTAGGTGAATCACCATGTTTTCCATGATTACCACAAAGTTCAGAAATCCTAGACTAGGACAACAGACACATGATGTCAGAGCCAGGAGTTTAATGACATTTAAATCATTAATTTTAATTTTATCCATAAATTGTCATAAAATATTTATTATATACTTATACATTCATTATATATTATATGTTTTATATATTAGTATATTATTTCCTCTTATAAAATTTTAAAAAGTCCTTCATTGTAACAATAAACATGATTTAAAAATTGTAAATGTTGAGAATGTAAGAATTGTGTTTTTCTAAGAAAACAGAATTACAGTTTAATTAAAATGTGAAAATTCTAAGTAGGCTATGGTAGAGAAAATAAATTTAAAGTATTTATGTAAAACAAATTCTTAAAATAAGTTTGAATTACTTTGGAAAAATAGTATAACACATGATCTCAAAAAGAACCACTTTTCGATCTCTCTCACGAAAAGTGTCCGAGAGAAAAGCAGCATTTTTGCCCACCACCAACTCTCAAGCTCAAACACATCTGGATACTCAGACTTTAGTCTCTAACATTGTTCTTTACTACACAGAACCAGCCCATTCAGGTTAGGCAATCCTACGTTCTGAGACAGGAGAAAATCAGAACTGGCTTGACACACCCTGTTGTTGCCAATCTTCCCTAGAATGCTAGCGATGTTCTCAAAGGCAGCAGATACTGCACTGAAAAGAAGGAGGAGACGGCCCTGAAAGGCTCCTGGCTGGTGCCACCACAGAGGCCACCCACTAGGTGGACAGTCGGAGATGAGAGCTGAGGGAGAAAACAAGAGGCCCAGACCCTCACAGGCAATTTTCAGGTGGAAGAGTCTGTCCAGCCTTTGGAAGAACTCATCAAACATGCCACACCACTCATGAAAGACAGCGAGCATATGGACGGCTGATCCATCACAGAGAAGAAAAAAATAATGGAAAGGAAGGGGTCAGACACAAAGTGTTCTCAGATGGGAACAGCAATTACGACCAATGAAGACTCTGAGCACTGCAGTTAGAAGGAAATGGCTTTGTTCTCTTGTTCCTCCTTGCCCTTCCACCAGAGTAGTGAGAACAGGGAAGAGGGACAGGTGTATGACAGAGCAAACTGTGCAACATACACATACCACACACTCACACACACTCACACACTCCAAGCTGCTGGAGTCCGAAGGCTAATCTGAACTGAAGAAAGATGAATGTTTTAGATCAAATAGGAGATTAAAGTTTCTAAATAAAAGGGACAAAATTTTAATAAGCAAAATTAGACTCTTTTAATAATTAAAGTGACTGACAAGGTTGAGAAGCAGGGGGCGCTGTGACCAAGGCAGATCACTCTGAAGGAAACAGAAAGATGAAGCCCCTGGTAGCAGTGATTGGGGCACAGAACTCAGGGATAGCAGCTATGGCCCCATGAGTTGAAATTCTTCAGCCATGCTGCTCACATAAGACATGTACTTTAACCACTAAGAAAGTATGAAATACAGAGATTTCACTCCAGACACAAAAGAATCTTTCAACAGCATGTGACATTTATTTAATGGTTCTTTATATTTAATACTCATTTTTAATTATATTTTATTGATTATGCTATTACAGTTGTCCCATTCCCCCCCTTCATTCCCCTCCACCCTGCGCACCCCCTCCCACCCACATTCCCCCCTTTAGTTCATGTCCATGTGTCATAAGTTCTTTAGCTTCTACATTTCCCACACTATTCTTGCCCTCCCCCTGTCTACTTTCTACCCACCCTCTGTGCTACTTGTTCTATGTACCTTGTCCCCCTCTCTCCTC